>JAMKCH010032772.1:0-16395 GCA_023653785.1 Ophioderma brevispina
TTCTCTGTGTGCAAAAAAGTCACCTTTAATTTGGCGGACACTCATTGATATCGGGACATTTTGATCAGGTAATTACATTAATTTCATAAAAAACCATTAAAGCAGGGCATTTTAACTTAAAATATGTATGCTTTCAGTTATATGAGAACTCTTGTGCATGTTATGAAAATGTGCAAGTACCTTTTACACTTTTCATTGCATACATACCCATAAAAGCAATTAACAAACATTTATTGTGTTGTGCAGTTTAACATTTAAATTTATATGCCCCAATTTGTCTGGCTCCTAGTGTCTGTGTACTTCTCTTAATCGGGGTTTCTGGTTAATCGGGACATTTCCTCTACTCCGAGGGTGTCCCAATTAAGCGGAGTCAACTGTATCATCGAAGATGCCTCAAAGCTTTCATATGAACAGAAAGCACACTAATGGGTACCATAACATTAGCAATTTTTCTTAATGTCACATATTTTTACCTAAATTACTGGAATTCCCTTAATTTACTGTGTTAATATGTTTATAACATGTATACATATAGTGAAGATAATTTGAATGGGTTCTCAAACACTTTGACAATTTTCATAAACATTACTTCCCCATATTTCCGTCAATTTTGGACTGAAAAAAATCGACCATCAAAACTAACGTATCTAAAAATGTTCTCAAGCATATTTAAAGGGATTCCATTATTGTGAGTACATATCATGTTTAATACATATTGGTCCATGATTTACCTAATTTTTTTGGGGGTGAAAAGTCATACCTTGGTTTTCTGGAGGGCGACAAACAGACAGTGCTATTGTCTACTGTCACGTCATGTACGCCAAGTAACATAGCAATATTTATTAGCCAACTTGCGAATAACTCAATAGTTACAGTTGCCTTTATTGTTTTCGGTAAAGGGACACATCAATTTGCATAAACTAAACAAAAAATATGAATATGGTATGCATAAATAAGAAATAACATAATTTTTTTTTTGGATTGTTACCTCCATCACTATTTTGCAATAACCAATAGCATTTTCAAATCTCGCGGCAACAAACAAGCCAGTATCGAGATCGATCACATTCTATCAATTTCCATCATGGCTGGTGGTAGTCATGTAACGGCAGTGCAACATTTAATAAGAATTGTTTACTTTTTTTATAATTGGTCCTAAATCATTCGTTCAATTAATATTACAAGTAACCATAGCACAGAATGTTGCAGTTTATGGGCCACGAAAACTGAGCGTGTGTGTAGAAAGTCAATGTAATTGTGCTGGTTTGTATTCACGATGCATGGATACACAAACTGTATAGATTACGCGTGCACGATGTTGTCGCAGTGGGTACATGCATGGCGCCAGGGCTCGTGATAGCTTGTTTAAGCATGGCAGTTTGCTACACATTTTCTCTGCCATTTGCTAGGCAATTTTAAGATTGTGTACCAATTTTTCCCCTTACGTCTGTATAAATCAATATGATCAAAGCAAGCTGTTGGCCCAAAATTGCTACACCATAAAATCCCTCGCGCGACGCTTGCACTGGCGCTATCCCATTTCATCGGCTTATTTACGCCAACCGTTACTATTATTTGACGGAAGTTGTTTAATCGTGACAGAATTTGGATGGTGCCCCTGCTAAAGTTTTTCTCTTTGATGCAATGGTGCTAATGGTTATGGATATATTGGCATCTTATCGCAGATAACCAAAATATGGCAGTTTTCACACACCACCATGGCTACTATAGACAATTGGTTAAAAGTTTACACAAGGGCGAGGATGCTAATGTTTACCATTCATTTCGCATGTAATCCATCCTTGACATGTCACATTAGCATTATTGTTATGGTTGGTTTTTTTTACAAGAATTGGTAATATATTACATTATGATTTTAACCATGGTAAACCTTGCTGCTATTTGTAGTAAAGTAGACCAATCTGCAATAACTTCTGTTCTAATTTGAAAAAAAATGTCACATTTACTATCTACTCCAATGGTATTCTCAACTAATATTGTATCGTGAAATCATTAAACTGAAAAAGTTATATTTTTTTCACCTTTAAATTGAAAGTGTGGTGGCCTATGGAAAAGTTAAACTAGTTAACATTAGAACATTAATAGAAATTATTTTTCCTCCCCCTTGTGGTAGGGTTTTTTTCTTGTCCCATTAGTGTGCTTTCTGTCATATCTTCATTGCTAAATAACTATTCACTAATGACTAAGGCTATTTAGTAATAATGAATATAGGCAAGCTATCGTGTTTGTAACACATCAATGCAGATGCCAAATGAATAGCTGCGCCTTGTTACTCATATACACAAAGGCCTTTTCCTAATTTCGGGCCCTCGTGGGACCCCTAAATGACTTCATGCAAACCTCTTCCACCTTCCTCCACCAACCCCGACTTCGTCCATTGGGAATTGAAGCCATTCTGTCTATGTTCAAGATACCTCAATGAACTTCCATACTTAATAATTAATGTTTCATCTTTCATTTGATCCAATTTTACTGCCATATCTCTTATACTTCAAAAGATCCTAAAAAAAACAACGACCACAGTGAAAAATGGTGACTCCGCCACCCTTTTTGGGTGTCGAGTCAAAACGCATGGCCATATTTGAATAGTCTGGGAGTTATAATAGAGGGTAGTAATTCTCAAAAGTTAATTAACAAGTAGCTTTTGGCAATGTATCCATATAGTTTCACAATAGCTGGGCATTTTGTTATGTATCATTAAAGCTATGTGAACACTGTAATCATACATGTTGTAAGGTTAATCCCTTAATTTTAGTTCACTAAACATGCCTTAAATAGTACTTAAATGTAAAAAAACACAATACGTATTATAATAACCCTTTAAAATCAAGTCCAGGCCCACTACACGATTTTACTATACTACATTTATCAGTTTCAATATGATGGGAAAGTGTGCCTGCTTGTTGCAAGTTTTATCTTCACTTTTTTCTTCAGATTTCCTCTTCCGAAGGTTCGCATTTGCTTTCTGGCCTGTTCTACTACTTGTAGTATGTCTGGTAGTTTTTCTCAGACTTCGCTCCATCAAGGAGTCTGTACTAAGTTTTCTCTACTCCCAGGGTCCCCAATTAACGAGTCAACTGTATATCAAGAAGATGCCTCAAAGCTTTCATATACTTCATCTAAATAAATAATTAACTAAGAATAAGGCTATTGTATAAATATTGATTAGGCAGCTATCGTGTTTTGGAACACATCAGCAATGCACAATTAATACGGCCTTGTACGCAATACAAAAAAGGCTTTTTCCTATTTCGGCCCTCGTGTGACCCCTAAATGACTTCCGATTAATTTCAAATTTCATAGAGTATTTATTTTCACCATGAACATTTTAGGACTTATGTAGAATAATTTTAAAAATATAGGCTCCGTGTGCACCCTACCCTGATGTACGAAGTATATGGGTATGTATTGGGACTATGTACAGTTTTCACCTGCTGATGTAGGAACACCAGACAAACAACACCCTGCCTTTGGTTGCGACATGCAGCTCTATTTCAACTTGAGTAGTGTTTTTAATGGGTGTGTTGCTCAGTTTCACTGGTTTTCAATAATTCCTGTTAAAATCTATAAAATTCCTTCTTGGGTTCATTTACGGTTATCCATCGTTCTCGCTCCCTCGAGGTAGTTTTTGTGCTCTGTTCACTGACCCTGCCATGCCAAGACATGTACCATTGTT
Source organism: Ophioderma brevispina (assembly GCA_023653785.1). Taxonomy (NCBI): domain Eukaryota; kingdom Metazoa; phylum Echinodermata; class Ophiuroidea; order Amphilepidida; family Ophiodermatidae; genus Ophioderma; species Ophioderma brevispina. Next base: position 3,698 of record JAMKCH010032772.1, read on the forward strand.
TTGACAAATCCTTGTCCTTGCCTGTCACTCATGCACGATCAACCAAAGATTTTTCTTTGGCAAACACACAGCCAGCTTTCAGTGATTTTTGAATGTCTTTTAAGATCGTGTGTACCTGAAACCAGTATAGCCTAACTATACTTCTTAGCATTTTCCTAATACTGTTGTCAAATTTGTTTCCTTTTACGAGTTAAAAGATCTAATTAATCAAAGTTGTCATTAAAAAAAAACATTCATGAGCATTCCGCTACGTCTTGGGTCTTTTATGGGGGTCAACCGACAATGACTTTTTCTTCCTATCCGATAAACCGATATTTACAGTTTTAATATCGCGGCCGATATCCGATCCGACTATTTGTGTGAGGCGGTGATATTGTTAATACATATCAGTATCACCAAATCTTTAAAAAATTGGCTGCCTTACGATATTTGAGAGAAAACCAAAACGTCAGCACAGCAGCAGTCCTTTTTATGTTGAAATTGAATGTTTTGGGTTTCTTTTAATCCAATCTTAGAATGAGTATTTTTTTTATAAATGCAACAAGAGAAATATCCTATTGCCTACAATACTCAATCCAGAATGTCCAAGAACATGTGGCAATGTTAATTTTTGTTGCAGACATACCCCCATATAGCTAAAAAAAAGCCAAATAGCTGTTAAAAATTACAGTACCATACTACCATACTTCTTTGTATTTTATATTTCTTTGAATCAACCTTGCCATGATTTACCATGGGTAATTACGTTTTCTGAAGAGGATCTTTGGTGCTTGGTGGGCAGGATGATGATCGCAAGTAAAGATGTTACTGTCTTCTGGTTATATATGTGCCAGTTGTCCAAAGATACCGCTTTTGTCCAACTTCCGTCATTTATAATCTGAACGGTATACTGTAAATATAAGCTGTTGGCCCTCTGGCAAACCCCTTTACAAACCGCCCAATTTCTGAATACTTTTGAATTTATGAAGCAGGGCTATGTTGATGTTTCCAATTTAAAAAGAGCCGGTAATCGAATCATTTGCGTATTAGTTGAAATGAAAAGGCTTTGAAAAAATCGTAACCTGTAAATCGGCAAGTGATGAATTCACAAGCTAAAATCTTTTAAAATCAATGGAGTGTTGCTCTTACCATCATTACAGAGGCCACATTTATTTTTTAATTTACTTTTCTTTCAATGAAGATCAGCATTGGGGTGAGTAAATGTAATCAGGGACAGACTGATGTAACACGGATGTTAATATCAGCGTACAATGGATAGGGTTAACTTAAAAAGTATTTTTTGTGGTGGCCTTTTTCAAATCCAATAAATCTCTTTGATATTTTCCTTGTAAGTAGCCTCCTCTCCATGCTAATATGGAACGGCTTGGTCACATGGTTGGAAGATGATCGTTCTTGGTAAAATACACTATAATGCAATGGGTAACTATAGGTTTGATCCAAGGAAATTATAAAACACAAAGTAGTATATGTACTGTACTTTTTTTAACAGCTATTTGGCTTTTCCTTTCTTTTTTAGCTGTATGGGGGTTATTCCTTTAACAAAATTAAAATTCACATTGAAGTATGTATGCAATTCGGATATTTTCTTCTTGTTGCATTATAAAAATATGAAGTTCTAAATTGGATTAAAGAAACCAAACATCCATTTCATTTCAAGCATAAAGAGGACTGCTGCTGACGTTTTGGTTCTCTCAAATATCCTTAGAAGCCCCTTTTATTGCCGATCTGATATTTTAACTGATATGGGTAATATCAGCCTCCGATACGATATCCGATCGATTATCGGTTGAACCTTATCGTCTTTTTATGGTCCAAGTTGTCGGCCACTATGCTGCAAAATGGCGGCTGGGCCACAAAAATTCTGTGTTTTTATTGCTTTGATAGAAAAATCACAAGCTAAAATGTAAAATAACGTCCCCCCCCCCCCCACACCTTAGTATCAGGTGATTTAAGATTGCATCACTTCTTCAATGTTTTCAAAAGGATTATGAAGTTCCACGTAATTGAGTCAAATCAACAAACACGAAAAATCAACATTCCGTTTTATTTTACGGTCCATAAGGATCTCATTTTAAACTTTATGCCGGAAATTCGGTAAAATGACAAATGATATTTCCTTCAACGAAAATTATATTCTCATCATGGTTTATGCATTTAACACTCTCTATAAGACCGAATTGTGAAAAATGTTTTGGAAAACAAAATACATCGTCTCTGAGTGTACTTCCTTAGGCATTTCTGAGTCCTGACATAGAAATGATAAAGAAAAATACACTTTATCGGATTACGACCTTGACAAGTGTTTTGAAAATTCAGGAGAGAAGCTGCTTATATTTTCGGAAAAAAGAAGATTTAGTTACTATGGCCTCGTTTATCATTAGCAATGAATCTTGACTCTAATTTGTATAATAATATTGCATTAAATTCTGTGAACAGCACTAGGCCTATACTGCATGTACTTCATTGGAAACAAGGGCCAAAGCGTGCTTAATATCTTCGGAAGATCGCACAGTGTCAAACGCAAGGATGTTTTTACGTGGCGCGGGACGCTAGGACGCCAAGTCACAAATTTTGCAAGATATCTCTGCTTTGGGACTGGTGCGCGCAGCTCACGTGACCCAATCACCTTAGTAGGGGCAAACTCTCCTACTACTACACAAGTATATAGTTCTTCTTACAACTCATTTTGAATTTTGTTGATAAATTTCTTTTTCTGATCGTTCCTACCTGAGCCTGAGTCCGTTCAGAACCAGACCTCCGAGCGCGCAGTGCGAGGTCTGAGAAAAATTGTATTCAAAATTCTTAGTATTTCTTACCGTACAATTGAATATGCTGCGGGTTAAAAAAAGTCCCGCAGCAACACTACATCCCCTATCCTAGTCTGCTAGTCACACCTGAATTTCAATGCTTCTTCACAATAATGTCATTCACTGATCAGTATCTCAGGTCCCGCAACGGAATCAGTTTGACTTCATATATAAGAGATGACATTTCAAATACATCTAATCAGGCTTTACTTACAGGCTCTGGTCCTCACTTTTGCTACGAATATCTTTTCAAAACGTTTACAATCACACGCTATAAAATTTTTTTTTTTTGTTGAAGTCTTAGACAAATCTGTCAAAGGTGATTTTTATTTTTTTCCATCAATTTCGGGTACTCCAATTTTTATTCGGAGCCTAAGGCCAAAGCATCAACTCTAATCGGTGGTTTTTTTAAACTAACATGTAAAGTTCATGCTGTTTTGGGTCAAACAGGGGTCAACGGGGGTCAAGAAGGTATTAAGTATATACGTCCCAGTCGTAGGGTGCGATTTCTTTCTGCGTGTGAGTATGCGTACCTGATCTTGGGTCCATATTTTCGGTTTTTTGGCGCAAGACAATCGTCACTGCGACGGGGAGAATATCGCGGGACTTGCTTTTCGCACACCGTGTGACCCTTGAACTTTGCTCTTCGTAAAGCGGAAGGCTAATTTTCAGTCAAACATCAACAAATCGGCATTAGTGAGGCACTATTGACGATTCAAGGACAATTTTATTGTTATGTTTGCTGATTAAATTATACATCCTGTTGGGGGAACTATACATCACCCACATGTATGTGTTTTCTACTCTTTATTTATGGCTTAGCGTCAGAAGTGTTTTCCGTAAGTTTTAAGCAGCGCTTTGGAACGTTGACTTCACATGATTGCACAGATGAGCTTATTTTATGACTCACAGCGTCAGAATTAGTTTCAGTAGTTTTAAGCGCTCTTTGTAAGTTGACTTCACAATGAATTGCCACCAGCGAGCCTTATTTATGAACTCAAACTCAACCTGTGATTGTAACTTGACACCAAGATAACGTCCAATGTTAAAAGTATAGGTGGAAGTTACAATTATTGAACTATCCCCTAGCCCCTATTCCCCCATGTTGGGCCCTCGAAACGGATTCTATAAATACCTGAGACTACCGAGTCCGAATTTCACCCTAATCACTTTTTTATTCTCTTTCATGTCCAAAATCCAACAAAATAAATTTGCTTTCAAAGCCCTAAAAGGCTTCCAGTGCGAATCAACAAACACTGACGGAACGACTGACTACGCTGGTTCCATGCGTCTGTCTTCGGGCTTCGCTTCATGGCTCAGACTAATGTGAAATTGTAAAATTGAAGTGCAATGGAACCATCGTAACGTCTAACTTCCTGACCTTGTAGTCGCACGGATTTCTAGTTGCATATGGTTGTACTGGATGGGCCATGCCCATGGAAAGACTTTCTTTAACCAAAACGCAGAATCGCATGTAGACATAATTTGCTACTGTTGCTGTGGAATAAATTTATATAAGAGTTCAATCACAGTACTAGGCCCTAGTACTGCTGCATTGAACTCTTAGGCCAAGTAAAAAAATATACTATAATCATATTCATTACTTCCTGGGACAACGAACGACCAAAAAAACAAAACACCAACCGCGTCTGTGCGTAGCTTACCTCGGAAGCTTATGTTCCAATGCCTTGACAATGGCACTATAGCGTGTTTAATGCAGGGCGCAGTACAGTCCTCTTGCTAAGCATGACTTGACTGGCTTTAAAATTTGTTTGTAGTATCTTTTATCAACCTGACATATTTTTACTGGCCCTCAAGTCCTGCAAAAATGAACTCGGGACCAATTTAGAAGAAACAATTTTTGCTCACTTAACACTTCTCTAAATGAGTCCATGTTTAGCAAAGTTACTTACTTTTTGGGCTGTAAGACATCGGTAGACACCCTTAATGTTTAATTAGTTTTTCAGGAGAATATAATGAAAAGAGCAATATTTGATGGCCTTTTCAGAGGACGATTATTTCACTTCACAGACTAAGTCCAACCCGGAAATCCAAGTGACATGGGACAGGTGAAAGGTCATACATGTGCGACCGACCAATTTTGTAACATTTTAAAACCCCATTATATACTTCCAGTCGCAGTATGGTCGCAGCAAGCGCATTCTGCTCATGCCAGCGTAACAGTTTATCTTGTGTCAAAGTCTCCGGTTTTGCGCATGCTATATATCGCTCGCGTTGACTGGAAGTAGTTACAGGCTTCAGGCGAAGAAATTGTGGAAAAATACCCATACACGTTTTGTAGTGATAGCGCCACACCGGACGCGGTCCTAGTTATGCATATGACGTATGACATGCGTGAATAATCCTGCGCACGGACGACCGCGATCAGACTCTCACTTCATATAGTAATGCCTCTCTACTCTCTGTTCGACGGACTTTCCCTATTTATTTGGGTCTTAATTTCAGCTGACCTCTGTGCTGACCTACCGGATGCTGTCCTGCGCCATCATAAAATAAAATCCAGGGAGTTTGGAAGACAGTGGAAACTGTGAAATTTTAAAGCACATTTTTTAAAATAATCCTCGGGAAATCAGGTAAAACAAATGTGTGCTGTAATGACGGCATTTTTTTTTCTCAAGCTCTTGTAATATCTATTGACACTAGAAGAAATTTCTGTGAAAGTCACAAGCAAACTGTGGTATTTGAGTGCTCGACCAGACTACTGGTATTTACTTATTTGTACGCTGGTCCTAATAGGCAATTTTCGTAACTTGAGGTCCAGTTCAATGTTAAAGTCAGCCAGAAAATGTGTACTGTAAAGATCCTCTATTCGATTATCGGAACTGGGCGCGTGGGTCGTAGTCGTTCGTAAGTTGAATGCATGAACGCTCTAGTATCAAGCTCTCTGTGTGTACGCCATGTCCCAAAATTAAAGATATGATTATAGTTTCTCGTCCTCGCGCGCATGAGTTTTGGCTGCCGCACAAACAGTTTTTTTTTTCTTTTTATTAATTTGTTTTTTTTCCTTTTCCTCAAATTCATCCTCGAAAATCGGTAAATTTCCAGGAACAAAATTCAACATTTAGTTCTCACTAAATTTGTTCTCTTATCAAAACCCATACCTGTGATGTCTTAAGAAAAAGTAGTCCAAATTTGGGAAGCTTGGATCATTGGATCGGCAATTAAAAAAAAAAAAAAAACTGCCCGCCCTCACCTCCTCCTTTTTTCAAAAAGGTGAGGACGAGAACAAGTTTTTTTTTACTTGGCCTTATCTAATTTTTATTCCACATCAACCATTAGCAATTATGTCTCTACATGCTATATCTGCTTTTCTGGTTAGGGATACGAATGTGAGTAAATTTAAATAAACTAAAACTTCCGTGAATTAGATAATTGCTCACCCTCGGGCTCGGGCTTCGCTGGCGTATTTTTCCGAGGTGAGCAGTTGATTTACTACCTGCATGACCTGAGGCTGATGCAAACTCAACTCAGCCTGCCTTGCAGCCTGCTGCTGCAGTGCAGGGAGTGGGACCGGAACCGAGCAAGTCACTTCATTGCTATAATAATAATAATAACTACAAGAAAACAAACGTTGTTACTACTGTTTACGAACAGTTTAACCAACCTCCTTTAGAAAATAACGTAATAATGATAATCTAAATCTATCAAGAATACAAAACAAGATACATTATTTTACCTTCATTGATTAAGCCTATTCGTTACGGACCATTTTTTCCACTTGCCAATGAAGTTGCTTTGATCTTGATTTTGTAATGGGGTATCAGGAGGATGAAAAAAGGAGATGACACTTGTGTGGACGAAACTTGGTCCCTGGGCCTTGGATTCCAGGGGGCTCTATAACGACTCGGTTAGATTTTAGGGGCGAGACACGCACTGAAAGTCCCCAAGCAAAACTCGGGGATAGGCGATAATCTTGTTGACTATTGGACTTAAAAACGTAAAATTGGTGTTATTAAATGAGAGCTGTGAATTTCTGAATTAATATAATATAGAAATATACGGTTAATTAAGTAACTTTTTACACAACAAATTGCAGGGAACTAACTATTTCCAAGGGATTTTCATTGAAGGGACCCGAATGTGTAGACTCCAAGGGCTGTAGCAAATATATAACTTGATTCATAAAATAGATTAAATAACCTAAAGAACATTAAGGCCTAAATTTGATACTAAACATACCAAATTCGCCCTTGAAATACCTGAAATAGGCGCTTTTGAAAAACAAAATAATTAACATAAACATTGTGAACACTCGGTGTAGTAACCCCTTAACTGGGGTGGGCCTAGGGGGCTATCAGGGCGCTATATATATCCATCTTGCAAATGGCGAATTTCATACTATCATGGTTACACACGGTGAACACGTAACTCTATGCCGTAGGTTAATAAATACAGGAGGGGACCATAAATTTCGTTGGTAGGCCACGATTCGTATTTTGCCATAGCCATATTGAGGGTAAAGGAGACAAAATACGACAGGCGCTAAGTGTCAACCCCTGGGTTTATTTGCCTTTTGATACACAACCAGGGATTGTCAGATTCGATGTCACGCGTTTGACATAGGGGGGGGGGGGGGCGGACACGATCTGCTCGAATTTGGGCATCTGCGATTTCCAAACGACGCGGATGCTGAGGGGGGGGGTGGGAGGGAAAAGCAGCGGTAAAGACGTGTATTCGCCAGTCTCGTCCCAGTGACATTACAAAATCAACCTGCTTTCGTTATCTTAGCACAACCGCATTTTGGGATGAATTTGGTATTCTGTGCCCCACTTACTTCGGCACCTTTACATGCGGTTTATTCTTTGTTGAATACTAAATTCTTTCCCCGCATTTTGTGATCTTAGCACCCTGAGAAAAGGCTTTTGCCAAATTTTCTGTTGATTCTGACGATGCGTTATCACAGTGCCTCATAGGCCACTGTGTTGTAATTCTGTCCATTTACGGACAGAAATAATAACAAAAAAGACGAATTTCGTCTAGAGTAGTTCGCATTTGCACTTAAGCTAGGCACTGGACTTTTTTCTCAAAAATGTGAAATTCTCAATTTGCCTTCAAATTGGACAGTCCTAGGGCCATTGTGAAAGAATAGAGATAGAATTTACACATAAAAATAACATACCCCAAAACAGTAAGGGACATTGATATGAGGATAAAGACTCCAGGTAATTTGTAGGAGGTGGCCAACTTTTAAACTTTTTCTTAACTTTTAAAATCAACAAATGTGTATTATTACTGAATATTTTTTGACTCGTACTCCTGATATTAAAACCACAATGTTTATAGACCGATCAAACTGTGTATAGCGTGGGAAACGTGCATACGGCGTGCGTGTTTCTTGTGTTACACGGTGCACGAGTAGAATTTCACATATCAAGGTGTCCCGAAAAATTGAAAGTACAGATTTTTGCTTTGATTTAAGGCTTTTCCATAAAAAATATCCCCATCTGAAGGCTTAAGCTGAAATGTTTTTTCTTTGATACAACATTGTGAACTTTCTAATTTCTTATAGGAGCAAATAAGAAATTCAGCCTATGTTTTACATCGAAATTAAGGCAAATCAAAATCGCCTTTTTCTCACTTTTAAACCATTTTTTGTATCGAAACACTAGTATGAATCTATTGATGGTCTAATCTATAAATGAAAATTACTATTGTGACACAATAGTTTGGTGCCCAAAATCAAAATCCCATCGTCAACCTTTAATGCCATTTTCGTCGTCTGCTGATTTAAACGTCGCCGGCGACGCTAATATTAAAATCGTTTCTGTTTACCCATAAGGAAGCTGATTTGGTGCCTTATCATTTCGCGGTGAGGGCTTTGTATATAAAGCTTACAACGCATGCCAAAATATCTATTTTGAAAAATCTTGAGGTCACTATTTTTCAATGTGCCAGTTGTCCTCTTTAAAAGCGGCACTGGCCATTTTTCACACAAAATCTGAAATTTCTTTCTTCTTCAATTGGCTCTCAAATGATATTGTAGACCATTGGAAAGAATTGGGATACATTTACACATAAAAATAACACACTCAAAAACAGATAAGGGCGTTAATAAGAGGTTGGAGACCCCAGGTAATTTTAGGCTAACTTTTTAAGTTTTTCCACAGACTTTAATCAACAAATGTGTATATTACATGGATATCATAGACTCGTACTCATTGATATTATTAAAACCACAAAGGTCCAGACCGGTCAAACAGGCTGCCCATACCGTGGGAAAAATTCATACTGCGTTCGTTTTCTTGTGTTTAAAGCCATTTCCTTCCGTCGTCTACTGAATTAATGTCGCCGGCACATTACTATAAAATCGTTTCTGTTTTACCTGTGTTTACCCATAAGGGCGCCTGATTTGGGCTTAATCATTTCAGGTGAGGCTAATGTTATAAAGGCTTTTACACACCATGCAAAAATATCAATTTGAACATCATTGAGGGCACACCCCTTTTTCAAATGTCCATATACATACTATACTTAGGCCAACGGTTCAGATGCTATATAACTATCACCTTTTTAGTCCGTCAGGGGACGAGGCTGTGGATCACAAATGCCCCTTTAAAACCTTCGTTCAAAGATCTAGTAAATCAGGATAATTTAGGAAAAATGATTGACGTCAATAATCCGTCGAGGTTTTTGTATTAACTTCGCTGCAAAAACTTGTAATTCCAATCACGGCCCTTTTAAAATTTTAAGATTTACATCAATATTGGGCACATTTTTTGAAGAGCGCCCCCAATTTTCAAAATTTGATATTTTTGCCCAGTTACGACTTGTTAATTTGTCTAGTATAACTAATAACCGCGAACGAGAATGCTAACAATGCTTAGTTAGCACAAATAATGGATTTTTTGTAATTACAATTGGGCTCCCAGATTGGACTTCACGGGCAGCTGGAAATGCTACGTTATTCCGTCCATATGAAAATAGTGCCACCGCACCGGAAAATAACCTCTAACCTGACTTGCCCGAACTATTAAACCAACTAATGGATGACGTAGACACGTACATGGGCGCTATTTCCCGGCTATTTGTCATTGGAAGGCCGTTTTCCATCAGCCGTTGAATTATTTATCGGGATCCCCGATAATAATTATCTAGTATACCACACTCCTTCATTTGTGACACTAGACATTTTCGAGCTTACTATTCCCAGGTATTGTTTACTAGCCGTTACCAGGGCAACCGTGTAAAAAATCTTCATCTCTTGAAAAATTGGGGCGGCCCTTCAAAAAAGGTGACTAATAAATATTGCTATTAAAGATTCGTGACCAGTTATAGCCTTTAGTCAAGTCTTTGCCTGTGTGTTAAGAGCGCCCTGCCTACCGTGTAACGTTAAGTCTTCAAGGGGGGGGGTAGGACACGATCTGACTGGATTTGGAAAGTGGGGATTTCCAAAAAACGGTAATTTGTTGGAATTGTACGTGCTTTACTATGGCAGTCTCAGTCCCAGAGACATTACAACATCATCCCTTAAACCTTTGCTCAAAAGATATTAGTAATATCATGATAATTAAGGAAAAAAAAAAAAATTCGACTTCAAAATCGTCGGGGTTAGTGGATTAACGCTGCAAAAATAGTGTAATGTCCAATAACGGTCAGTTAGATTTAAATATTGTGACCAGGCCTAGTATTTAGTCGAAAGTCTGTGTGTACCGTTCGATATGCGGTAAGAGCGCCCCTCCTACCGTGTTAAGTCTTTGAAACCAGACTAGCACCCGGAGAGAGTTCATGCCGTTTGAAATTCGCTGTTGCTGTTAGGTTGCATGCCTACCCCCCTCCCCCCACCCCACCCCCAAGTCTTAGGTTATGGCCGGATGGGGGATAAGGAGAGGAATCCGATGTTTGATATGGAGTGGGATTTTGGGCGTTGGAAAATCCCTAATCGGCATTATTTTGCCCCAATGGCGGTGATCGATTCTCCAAAACGTGAAAATTCCTTCCATTTTTTTTCACATACGGCAAGAAGAGAAGACATCATTTTTAAGCATTTTATTCTGAGCACTGTTATTCTTAGAAGAATTGTGTGAGGAAAAAGCGATTTCCCATATTCAATTGTGGGGTGCCATTTTTCAGTAAAAATTTCGGTTCTATAGCCTGCTAGAACAGCTTAGCTTAGAACGGGATTTATTCAAATTTAGTCTCATTCCGATGTATTGGGGGTGGTACCACCAAAGAGGTTCTATATAGATAGGAGGGCAAAACGTTAGTAATCTTTAAAATACACGTCTCGCATGTTTTGCAAACCACAAAGATAAACATAGGAGTACCAACAATAGAAAGAATGGCTGCCTCCGCTTTCTTTCCACATAATGGGGTTGACGCTTTGCATATACACGAATCTGGTAGTGATACAAATTAATGTAGTGTAGGGTGGCAGTTTGTAATAATAGTGTACCCGGATCATTGTGCTCAGTACTCTTTTTCTATAATAAATTGCGCGACTTAGGTGAAAAGGATGTATTCATTGAGGGCGGTTTATTTAAATCCAAGACGACTGATGTGTCATTTCATTCTGTTTTTGTGGGCCATTCGGGTTAGGACACATTAACCACCCAATAGCACCCAAATCCAACCAATGATATTTTGGCGGATGTTGTATCGAAATTGATATGTGTGTATACAAGCCCCAAACTATAGTGATTACAACCATCGTGTCAACTCTAGACTTTCCGAAGGTACTAGCATTAAATGAGGGGATGGGCAGTGGATGAAAAGTAAACTCCACGCTAAATATATTGAAAACATGTGCCCGATAGCAGAGAGAGACAAAATCAATTCTGAGCTCTTAGGGAAATCATTCAGGTCAACCGTAAACATAATAATAGCTACATTAACTCTAATACATTCTTGGACTGATCGTATTTGGTATACAATGTATCAATGGGTAACAGGTGAGTGAGTACTGACTTTTGAGCGCCGTGCTTTTGATAGGAAACAACACAAAACGTCTTACACTCTCTTTAAACATGAAAGGCAGATTATCTTAGTTCGTCATAAAACAGGTGAATTTCGGGGACACTATTTGCCTCCTCTTCCCAATAATCGACGCTGTCTAAAATTTTTCCTCTGGTGAAAGATGGTGGAATCCTACTATAATAAATTATTCCGTGGAAAATATGCAAAATGTTCAGCGCCCAGCACGGACGATGGTTTTTGATGGGTTTCACCCCCCTTGGGTACAACGCCAGTGTTGTAACCAGACCTTGCAAATAGGGGGGGGGGGGATCTGAAGGGGTTGCCAAGGCTTTTTTGCGGGGGAAAATTTGGGTCCTTTTCCATAGGACACGGTACAAAAAGTCAGTTCATTAGGAGGGGCTGAAGTGGGGCGAGGGAGGGATTCTGGTGGGGGGCTGCGCCCCCTGCCCCCCCGCTGGTTACGGCACTGTTCACGCCATATCGACATCTTCTATAACCCCCATGAACAGTTAGAGCAGTTAGTCAAGTCTTTGTCCGATCGGCAATGTGTGTAGAGCGCCCTCCTACCCGCGTGCCGTTAAGTCTTTGATAAAGACTAGCACTCCATGTACGCCGGATGTTGATGCCGATTGGAATTTCACAGATTGCTGTTAAGTTGGACATTCCTACCACTCTCCCTTCCCTGCTCACTTGTACGAGAGGGGTGGGCCCCTCACATTTGTATCATTTACTCTAGCTCAGTAAGCTCATGATGTGGTTTTGATGTCCAGATCTAAACTCTTAAGAAATCCACTATTTGAAGGTCACGAACAATATTGGTTGGTAGCAGAATCACATGTCAGTGTGAATTTCAGGCTGGCGCGGTGTCAGTGTGAATTATGCTATATACCAACCAAGTTCGGTGGACCTTCAATAGTGGATTCCTTAAGAGTTTAGATATAACTGGAAATTCCTAAA
>JAMKCH010032773.1:0-59292 GCA_023653785.1 Ophioderma brevispina
TCTGGCCCCTCTCCTTAAGGCACCGTTTGATCCACTTAAGAATCACGTTACAGGGGTCCCTGTCAGTCTGTTCAACATATTAATCACTTCAAACACTTTTGTACTTGAAGATGTGTTACAAAATGGTTGCTAGCTCCAGGGTTAACAACATAGCGTTCTCTGAGTTACAAGAATTCCAAAAAGGTTTAGGTTACACCATCTATGGCTTAAGGTCTGGAGTTACGAGGTAAAAACGGTAAAATGGTGAAAAATGTCCATTTTGGTGGTATATGGAGTCAAAGGTTAAAAGTTGCTTTGATTCTTTTAATATGCTATGGTGCAAATTAAGGATTGAAATAAGGAATAGTTTGCCTTATCTGTATGCTTAGTGATTCCAACAACAATAGGTACAAAGCTCAATTTTTTAACGGGAATCCAAGAGCTGCCAATAGCCGTTGACTTATTCGCCATTTTTGGTCGCCATACCCAACACATGGACCAGATAGGTCCCCAAAATATTCCCATATTTCATTTAGGCAGCCTAAACCCCCCACCCCCCCCCAACAATTTGAACCGCATTTTACCAAACAAAGGCCCCCACCGCAATTGCCCTCACCCCTTCCCCAGGCCTAAACCCGTACAAACCAAAAAGTGACTTTTGTACCATTTTTACAGTTTAATTTTTACCCCATAAGGACCAAAAACTATAAGTCACAGGTAGTGATAAACTATCCTTTTGGATCTTGCTCCCAAAAGACAAACATCATGGATGTGCTTTTCAATACCAATCGGAAACATTTTACAAATTTTCCCCTGTGTAACCTTGAAATCAAGCTGGGGGACCATGAAGGGGTTCTTCCATCAATTTTTTTGAGTATCCATGCACATAAGTCTGTGGCCAGCAAAATTCTCATTTTAGGATGGAAAGAAGATGTTCTCTGAAGTTAAGTGTATTCATGTCGCGCGTCATGCATTTCAAAGACTTAAAAGCAGAAATCGGACCAAGTTGAGTTTGATGGAAGCATTCTATTAAGTTCTACACCTCGGACTGGAATGAAATAAAGGAAACGAAAGCTTTTTATTGGGTTAAAGGAGTACCAACAAAGACTCGTGCGTATTTTTCTGTTAACCAAAATGCACTTGCCTCGAGTGTTAACATTTTTGGGACAGCCGGTAGTTAAAGCAATTGTCTCTGTCGAGCTGTCCGAACTTTCACAAATTGTGTGGAAATCGGTATGTCCTTGGGTAAACCTAGCAACGTCCTATTGCTCAAGTGATGCGTGTCATCGCATTGTAGACTTTCTGTTCATCGTGGACAGGATGTGTATATTCAAAATTATATAACTCTACATAGATTCTAGTCATTTAATGGTTTATTTGTGCCACGTGACTATTCACTAGAGTTACCATCATCCAATGGTCTACAAAATAACTATATTAAAGCGTTGATAGTTTTACTATCACATGCCTATATTTCCACTGTCCAATTTGTTGTTAAATTCACGACCATGCGTGTACAGTATGAGCGACAATACGAAGTCTGATGAAGAGGATGTTAGCACGTAATTTGGACTTTCATCTCCCGTTCGCTACGATGGTACAACGCCATAGTGATGTATGGAACTGCTGCAATCCGAACACTGTGACTTTATTATTATAAAACTGACCAGAATCTATAGTATGAGTATATAAAACAATATTAACTGCCTGTATTCGGTGATGGTAAAAATATGATCACTCGGTGAAAGATGGATTGTTCAATTTCACTCGCATGAGGCTCGTGAAAATGGAAACATCATCTTTCCCTTGTGATCATATTTTTACAATCCACACTCATAGTCAGTTAATATTGTGTATATGGCGATAACATCGTCTTTGGCGACCACATTCAGTCAAATGAAATATTATTGCCAGGAATCCCGCCCTGTTAAGTTGACGGAATAAATGCATGTACACAAATATGTTGACATGCGTAGTTCGGAGGTCCTATAGATACAACCGCCCAACAAGGCGAGTTTTGTCCGCTCATTGCTATCTGTACAACGCATCAATCTCACCAAGCGAACAATTAAAAGCCTTCATTCTGTCCTATGACAGGTAAGTCGAAAATACTTGTGGGTTTTAAGATTTATTATTGCGGATGTACCTTTAGAAAATCACAATAACACTATCACATTGTCGAAAACTAAGTAGTTTGATGTTTAATTACACACACATGGCCAAAAGTTTGCAACACGCACAAAACATTCTAATCACAATGGGATATCAAATTGTATCATGAGTTCTTGCCTACATATTACGTAAATAAAGCCAAAATTGTATTGTTCAAACAGATCGTCCGCCAGAATCAAGAGCGCGACAAACGTTTGATAGATTGCCATGTTCTTAATTATGCCGGATTAAGATAGCTGGCGAACGATAACTGGTTTATTGTCCCAGAAGTAATATAACACAGGGATCGCTTCAGAAATTGGCTTCAAAAGAGCCGCTAAATGAAATGTACGGTTGGTCATGGTTTACGTAAATTCTTGAACGGGAGAAACAGGACTCAGAAAACTGAATAATAAGAAGAGTTCCGTGATTAATAAATTGTTAATCACACCGTTGACATTATTGCTGTTCTGTCGTGGAATGTGAATACGTTTCTAGATATATTTGCGCAAACCCGGGCTTTTCCATTTTGAAGACCACGTCTTCCAGTGACGTTACTCATTTCCAGTGCACACCACCACTAAAATTTTCTCCATACACATTAACAAGTAAACCGTAACAAACCCGTACAATATAGTGACTTAGGTTGGAGTAATTTCTGGCGTTCCTGGGTCTGTATTCCTTCTGGAGTACAATGCAAGTATCGTTCGTAGTCTTTAATTGCCCTATTAAGGGGAACATGGCAATCAGATCAAGTGTCTTTCGCACTCAAGGATTCTGCGGAATAACATCTGTTTGAAAAAACAACATAGTACAACAATTTGTGGAGTATGATTTTTTTGCATATTGCAATACTCTTAGCCAATGTGGTATAGTTAGCATTTGGTAAACTGCGCAGTTACATCGATGTGTATATTTCTATTCATCATCGAGCCTTTTTCGGGGGGAGGGGGCAAAGAGGCACATACATTTTCAGGGGGAAAGCATATATTAAAATTGGTTAGTCTAGTATAGGACCACTGCTCCTCATGGTTATTTGCAACATAATGTAAAAACAAAAACGCGTGATATATGTGTGCTTTGTACGAAATTTTTAGTTTTAGATATCACGTTACATTCTTATTTACATAATTTTGATTTCACATCATTGGCACATGATTCAAAAAGTATACACTTTTAAAAAAAGTAAAAATATTACAATTTGGTGTTTGAAACTTGAATAATATGTGTATGTTAACTAAAAGGTTCGTTAGCGATCCAAATAGTCCTAACTGACATTTAGCGATGTTTATGGAGGAACAGATGTAGGTAAATGTGCACCATTCAACAAAGTGGTATTGCGCAGATACGACTTTTGCATTCAACTGTACAAATCTGATGGCAGACACTATCAGTGATTCGCTCGCCCGAACAGATTCAAAATATGTGAAATTTGCAGAGTAGATTAATAATGAAGACAAGTCGGCTAAATATCTTATAAGTTATTTTGCAACTGAAAATTTAACAGAAAAAAGAAAGAAAAAAGCAGTGCTCTAAGATATGAATCCCATCAATTGCGTTGTAGTAAGTGTCCGTACGGACAGTAAGGGACTAAATGTATGATTTGTCCTTATTAGGTGCTTTCAGTTTAGCACTTGAACGGTAGTGTTATGTTAGGATACCTTATACTTGGTACAGAAAGCAAAAATCCGATTTTGATGATTTCGATTTCTGCTTTAGCAAATCCCACTGAGAGTACCCTTAAATATAAGGATAGCATATCAAAATGTTAGAAAAATGTTGCACTTTTCATCTTGTGCGAAATCACTTTTCATTTAAAAGGCAGTATTAAGTGAAACACATACGCTTTTCATGTAAAATGTAGATAGGAATTTATGTACGTGCACATTGATTTTCACTGCCAGTTGTGATTGTACAGCACCGCTATTATTTAGGTGTTTTGCCTGAAAATTTCAGAAACTACAGTGGGGTTAAAATTTTAAAAGTTTACTTTGTGTCACTGAGCTCCTCCAAAAGTGGTCGGTGGTTCTAAGGATTCAAAAAAAGTATACTTTCTGTTTAAATAAAAGCATCCGTACTAGGTTTTGGCAAATATCCAAGAAGAAAAACAACGAAAGCGGGTATTTATTGATCCTCAAGCACCAGCACACTCAGAGTTGGAAAAAGCTTCGAATCCACCGATCGATAATGAAACAAAATCGAGCGCTCACAGATAGGCCAATAGTATTAGTTTTAACCTGGAACATTTTTGGTAACAAGGGCTTCTTTGGGCAGGGTCTCCCACGCGGAGCGGGGGGACTAGCCCTGGTAGCTTCCCTCATTCCTCGGTTGGTCTGGGGTGTGAGCTCTCTCAGCCCGTATGGTCCTGGGGTAGCGAGGTTCCGTCGTTGCTATGCTTCTGCGTGGCGCCTTTCTATGGAGGGCGCGGTGAAGCCATTAGCCCGATGGGGCCCCCGCAAGCAGGAGCCCCGGTTGTGTTTGCGTGCTTTGGATGCCTGCGTTGTTGTGAGCAGTTCGTTTTCTTTTGTGGTTCACTATCAATAAAACAGTTCTTATATGGGGGAGTGTGTCATTTATTGTATAGATTGCTTGTGTGATTTTAATAAAATATGTTGAAACTGACTTAGAAAATTTCTTTAACCGTTCACGACTCAGTTACCGAGACGGTGTCTTGTCCCTTCGTTTTCGGTAGGGAGTCCCTCCACGGGCCCGCTTTAATTTTTCTGCTCTGGTTCTGGACACGCGGTAATCCATCTGGCTCGCGTCACCCCGTTTGCGGCCGATTAATTGCGCCCGTTGTTCCGCCTCCATCCAATTTTTCGATCCCCATCCTCTTTGCGTAAACACCGGCAATGCTCCCGCACCGACTGGTGCTTGTCTTGCTGCATTGGACTATCCGATGCCCATGGGGCAGCCTTAGAGCTCGGGTATTCTTCCTTTACGCCGGATGGAAAGGGGGGGGGTGGTACTCGGGCTCCGGGCCGGGATCTTTCCGGGCAGCTCCGGCTGCTCTTGGGAGCTCCCGAAGGTGGGGCAGCTTCGGCTGCTTCTCAGCGTGTTTCTCGGACGCTCCCACGGAGTTCGCCCCGTCAAGCACGCGATCCGGCTGCTGGCTTGCCTGGTTTAGCTCTCGGAGCTTTACCGGTGCAAGGCTAGCGCGGTTCACTGCCAATACCCAAGGGGTTGCGCCGGTGGTGAACACTCCGGCGGTGGTGAGTGGTGATGTGACGCCCCGGTGACCGGGGTCGATCAATCGCCGTCTAGTGCCGTACCTAACGTTAGTGTAGTCCCGGTTCCTTCGGGCGCCCCGACCGCGACTAGGTGGCTATCTCCACGGGTTACTGCTGGTTCGTAGACCCGAGGTTGCTTGGCTACTTGATGTCCCTCACGGGCTGCCGCAGTTTCATCCACGCTCACCACTCCTCGCATGACAGCCTTGGGCTCGTCCTGCGATGCCACCCCAGCGTGTACCGTATACCGGGCCGGGTCCCCAGCGGCTTGGTGTGGCGTATGGTCCTGGTCGCCGCGGGTTTCCCGGCGGTGATCTGGCTTCTGCGTGGCTCCTTTCTCCGCAGGACTCCTCCTTCGTCGGAGTGTACTAGAACGGGGGTATCTCCCGCCCTGCCGTTGGCTGACCGAGCCCGCCTTGGCCTGGGGTGTGAGGCGCTTCCTGCCATGATATCGCATTTGCGCCGCCGGGTCCCGGACCTTAGCCTCTATTCACACTGCCCCCGGCACCTGCTGGGGTGCTTTTCACTGCTCGGGCTCCCTCGTTTTTGGGGCTGCGACTAGCCTAGGACCTAACGCGTCCCTTCTATGGGCTGTTTAGCCCTGGGTCCGCTGGGTGCTTCCGTGCCGCCGCGGGTCCTTTAGTATGCATACATTCGGAGTCGTAATGCTTCGGCCTTGGCTAGTCGGCGCTAGGCCTTCTAGGCCTTGGTGGTCCATGCCCTCTAGCTCTGGACAAAACTCTAAGACACAAACCAACAAAACAGTAGCCCCTGCGCCTAGCCTGGTCCGCCGTCTCTCTATGAGGGACTCGGACCTTGGCGTTGGTCACTCTGCTGCTCCCCTCGTTGGGTCTGGCTCAGCCGGGGTGCCCCCCGGTCTGGCCTAGTTGATCATTTGCCGTCTGGCGTTAGTCTCCGTCGCCCTTCGGTGAGACTAGGCCTGTATCCTGGCCGATTGACTTCGGCCCGGGATAGCTGGTATCTGGGGTCATTATTGCCCGCGACGTCCTCGGGAGATTGTGGCCCATGGTCAATGGCGGTCTATCGGGCACCCCTTGTAAGACGGTGCCTGATCGCGCTGACCTGGGCCTTGGGCCTTCGTCTAGCCTTTGCTACTCGACTCTGAGCTTTATCTCCCTTTGGGGCTACCGGCTTGGTTCTCTCCATGCGCTCTGCTTGGCCTTCGTCGTGCCTAGCCCTGGCTTAGTCCTGAGCCTTCGGCCTACGGTCCTAACTGCCCTTCTGCTTGGTAGGCTACCACGCCCCCCCCCCCCCTCGGGGTTGAGGCCCGCGTCTTTGGCGGCTTAACTTTTGGGTCCTGTCGGGGGGGCTTCTTAGGCCGGCCCTAGGCTTGGGGTTAAGGATTTCCTCCTTCCCCTCTTGGCCTTAGCCCGGATAGGGACTTGACCGTTTGTTCTTTGGCGGTGTCCCTCGGCCCTTCCGTCTCACTCCCCGTGCGGACCGAAGATCCACAGGCCTTCTCCGAGCCGCTGGCGCCCGAAAGGTCAGTGGGGGCTGCCTGTTTTGAGCCGGTTCTGGGCCTCGTCATTCAGTCTAGGGGCTGGTTCTTTTGTTCCCGCTCTGGGGTTCGGCTCCCACCAAGGTGAGCCTCTACCCCTCTTGGGCTTCTGTTTTGATACGCGGGCGCTGTTGGTTAGGTCCCGTTTGTCTAACCTTAGCGATGCCCAGGGCTTACTTCTTGCCCCTTGGGGCTAGCCCGTGAGGTCTTTGAATTTTGCATAGACCCACCACCCCGTGGCTGGCGTCGTGGACCGTAGGCCCCTTCTCTTCTCGTTCCTGGGAGCTAGGGCTGCCTCGACAGTTCCCACACGCCTCCGCGCTTGCGGCCGGGGCGTGTGACACACCCTGGGGCCTCGCGCTCCTTGAAACGCGGGTCCCGGGGTGTACTCCCGTCTCATCGGGATCTGTCGGGCGGGTTTCTTCCCTCTTCCTTCGGTTCACCAGCTTCTGTTGCTCTACATCCTCACTCGTGGTTTACTCGCCACGCCTTAATAGGTCGATTCTTACTGCCGGGCGTGGCTTCGTTTCCTGACCGAGTTTTTTGCAGCCTTGATCTTGTGCCATTCTCCTTGGTATTCTGGATTTCTGTTGGCACGTTCGGTTCTTCGGCTCCCCCGTCTGATCCTTACGATCCGGGGCTGATGACGTGGCTACCCGCTTGAGTTTCCGATTTGGGGTATCTCTGTCCCCTCTGTCGGGTCGGTCATCAGACCCTTGACCTGGACTTCTAATCGGATAGTAGCCTTCGCTCCCAGGCGGCATGTCTCCGGGCTTTTGTCCCCGCCCTGAGCCATCCCCTGTGCCTATTGTCTCATTTTGGTTGCGAGTTAGTTTTACTCCACTTCTCTCGGTATCTGGGTCCGGTCGGTCCCTTCGGTCAGGGTGGGACTTGGTCCCCTCACAGGGCTGGACTTTGTCCCGTCCCTTCTGACTCTACTTTTCGCTTTCCCTGAGGCGGAATCGTGTCAGACCGCTGTTTGTCCATGTACCAACCTTTGGAGACGCCATGTCTCCCCGTAGCCAGAGTTCGGTTGCGCGGCTACTTGTTTGCCCCTCCTTGATTAATCGAGCTGACGTCCGTTCAGAAGATCCGTTTGGTGTCCGAGTTTTCCATGTCATTCTGTTCTTTCTCCGACTTTTGGCACCTCCTCTGTTCAGTCGCCACTGGCTAGGGTCTCCGCTCGAGCATCTCGATGCTCGAGCGATCTCGGGCATCTCGAGATACTTTCCCTGAGTATCTCGGATATCTTCTCGAGCCTCTGGGAAGCTTCCATTTTGGGTCGCCCTTGGCTCGACCGCGTACTTCCGTATGAACTGTCCCTTTAGCCCCTCTCCTGGGAGATTCCTTAGTGGTTCGCCCACTGTCGTCTACCGTTTCGAGCCGGATCTCCGTTTGGCCCGGCTCGGGGAGGTGCTAGCTCTACCGCCTTACCGCTTCCGGCACTGATGCAGTGATTCCCGGTTATCAGAGATGCCTCGTCACACTCGGTAGTTCTGTCCCGCTTCCGATGGTCGAGGCCTGGATTTTCCCCTCCTATCCCGGCTTAGTCAGCCGTGGGGTGGGACTTTCACTTACTTTAAGGCTGGGTTCAGCAAAACCGATTGTCCATCGTCCGGACTTTTGGTGGCCTAACTCAGCCATCCACATTGGAGGTTGTTTGGTTCATCCTTCGATGACGTTTGGTAGTCCCATTAACTCCTGAAGGGTGCGTGTTTCAGGTCCCGACCTCGAAAGTTAGTTCCCCTTGGGATCTAATCTTTATCGCGGATTTTCTTGGCGTAGCCCCGATTGTCCATCGGGTGCGGCATCGCTCTAGTTTCTGCCCTAAGTGACACTTTCGGGTCGCCTCCCCAGCTGAATTCGCTCGGAGATTTCTTTCTCCCGTTGCTTTTCTCCCGGGTCGGGGTTGGGTTTATCTTCCCTCCCGCTCGACAGGGCGGTTTTTTATCCGCTATCCTTCAGCATTTCTCCTCCCCCTCGGGTCAGAGTCTTATCTCTCCCCGTTGGGTTCGTCGTGGGTTCCGATGTTCGGGCTAGATCCCTCTCTCGGACCCGTTCGTTCCGTTTTTGGAATATGCTTCTCCTGTCCCGCGTTTTTACGCGGGTCGCGGCGTTCCTTTGGAGACTCCGAGATACTTGCGAGCCCGTAAGCCTTGTTCTTAAGCCATTGCCTCGAGGGCGCTCTCGGCCTTTGTGTAGGGCCTCCTGCCGTCTCTCGTCTCGTCAGAGTTTTCTTCTAGCCTATTCCTTAGGCTTGATCTTTCTTTGTAGGAATCTCTGCCTGGCTCTGTTCCAAAGACTTTAGCCATGTCATTTAGACACAATATAAAAGTTTTAGTCCTAATACTCACCCCTGGTGTAAGCCTCCCTTTAGGTGAGTTTTTCCTGTGCCCTGACTTTTTGGAATGACTAGATTCCATGTTTTTTCGTGCCCTGGCGTTTTTCGTCCAACCTTTGGCTGCACCTTTCAACCCCGCTCTGATACATTTAAGTCCACCTCCGACTAGTAGGAGCAGTCTGTGTTGATTTGAAAAGATCATTCACATGAAGGCTTAAATGTATGTTTCTCACATTGTTAAAGGAAATCAGCCTCAGTGTAATGATTTAGTCAAACACACGTTAATTGTTTTTATAAATATATACTGAGGGCCTGCAGATTACCTTTCCATGTTGACTTCCCACTCCGTCCCTACCCCTCACACCATAATAGTTCGTGCGTCCGTGTGGGCGTTGAGCCAAAACTCAGCTAAGGGATAGTAAGGCCGCAGGGTGTGAACCTGGGGTCACTGGAGGACTGCTATTTCTCCTTTAGTGGTGTTATTTGTATTTTGGTGCATTTCACCTCTCAAGAAGGAAAATGCATATGTTCAGCAACATTGAAAGGAATCAGGCCTCATTATTTGATTTATAAAACAAACGTGTTTTTGAACTATTTTAGATAATAGTTAGGCCACAGGGAATCAAAATTTTTTGTTGGTCCTTCTAACACCCAGACTAAACTTAACTAGGCTAAAAAGGAAAAAGTTTTTTTTTTGTACAAAATTACTCCAGCTATGGCAATTACACAATATAACCATTAATTATAAGAGGAATGAGAATAATAATTGGAAATTGTATCTGTTTGGTGGTTCAAGTTGAAGCTCAAATGGAAGTAAGAAGTGTAAACTTGCTGAGAACGTAAACTTCCATGTTTAAAAGAATGCATTACCGAGTACCGGGGGAATTTGTGTGGAAAAATAATTTCTTTTAAAAAAAAGGAAAATTGGTGAATATTTTGACTTTAAAGTTTAAACCAGCATCCCTAAAATAAAATAATGTATTTCAACGTAGAAGTCCACAATCAGGTCCATATAAAGGTGCGAGTTCTAAATAGTACCACAGATTGGTCCAAGACTTATGGAATTAGCCTAGCATGAACTCTTATATAAGAGGATCAAAGGAGTACCAGGTTGTACGCTTTAATTCCGTAAAAGAGTCTTTACTCATATCTAACCTCATGATATCTTTACACCAGAACACCCACAGAGTGTTCAATATCGTAGGATCCTGGCGTGGACAATAAAATAAATTATGCCAATGAACGCGCAGTGTGCACGTCCAAAATCAGAGTGCACGATCCCCGCTCCTGTCCATGTTTATCAAGCCCGGCCTCCTCCGGGGATCTATTACCTCACATCACCAACCTATGATGTGGCGAGTGGCCCGTGGCTCTCCACAATCTATCCGTTGAAATCCCAGTCTGATATCGACAGGGATACCGGGACTGCAGCATCATGGACAGGGCAGCGAAGCAAATTTTCCTGGAAACTTCTCTGATCCCGAGGGGGTTGGTGGTGGACAAGCCACCAGTTCACATTCACAACTCCTTGGTAAGCTGATCATCTGAAAGTTCCTCCAAGGTTTGCAGGAGCTATTGCGACAGCAACTGGAGGAAGGTATTCTATAGGCGTCCTCATCCAAAAGGCACCACTAACAGTCTCCCGACATCATTCAGACCGAATCAATCCCGTCGAGGAACACTGGACTCCACACAGGTGCAGGCGCACTCAGCAGCCGAGCAATGCTCAAGCCAACAACTGGGTATGCAAGGAGCCGAAAGCCCATCCCACCCAGCCCCCCCCACGATCTGTGTCTTGCAGCCTCTGCCTTGGTGTGTTGATTGAAAGTAAGGCCTGATGCCATGACGGCAAAGGCCAAAAAACCCCGGTGCCCGGACCATGCGACAGCCGCTCTTCCATCTAGAGTGATTTTAAATTCTTTTTTGCACAGCGACTTTCAAGTGAAAAGCAGAGCTGACGGCCCTTGGCCTGCCGAGTTCCAATGCCATCGGTGTAAATAATTGACCACAGTGATCAGGTATCTCTGCGGCACACCCCTCCAAGGCCCCAAAGGAACCAGCAGCCATTCCGTGCGTGTATCGTATGCGCAGGATCAACTGCGACAAGCTCCCCATTGGCAATCTGAGACGCAAATGTTGAAAAGCCTAGGCGCCAGGACAGAACCCCTAAGGCGCCGCCCTGAAGCCGGCGCCCTTCACTGCACCGCCCACCCGATGTCTCCAGGACGAAAAATCCATCCCGGATGAGCAGCATCACAAACCTGACAAGCCCGACACCAGGGAAGACCCTGAGCAGCCCGAGTCAGAGACCTCTGACGCCAGACCTTATCATCCGCAGCAGCTAATTATGAACAGGGCCATACGCAGGATTTTTTTGGGGGGGGGGGTGCGGGCCTCTTTTTGGTAAAGTGGACGTAACTCCCCTAAAATGTTCCCTTTTTAAAAAATCTGTATACAAAGTTGGCTTTCTTGTCAAATTTCCCTAATTTTGGACCCTTTCAGCAAAAAAAAAAAAAAAAAAAAAAAAAAATCAGCAAAAAGTGGACCTTTTGCCCTGTTTGTGGAATTGCCGTTCCCCGGGCTTGCCGTACAGGCCTGTCTATGAAAACTGCTCTTTGGAGACTTTCCTCGATGCCGTGTGGTAATTACGCAACGTGATTGTTGGAACGAAGGATCGCCACGCACTGGCCGTGGGAGCGGTGATCGGCCGGTTGTTCTAATTCTAGGAAAAACAGCCAATCAGCTAGAGTTGTTTTTTGTTTTTGTTTTTTTGATGGTTAAGTCCCCTTAAAAGGGGATCACACCCTATCAAAAATTGTCTTTGTTTTTCATTCAATTGTCCCCAGAACATAATTAAATTACTCGCCAAAATTTGAACCAAAAATGCATTGTCATTTCGGACGCCGCGTACAATGTTGTCATGGTGATGGGAGAACCAAATAACAAGTCATTTGATCCAACCACCTCTAATAATGTAAAGTATAACTCTATGTCACTGTTCAGTACAGAGCCATTTTTTATTTATTTTTTTTGTTATGCTCTATATTATTTTTGATCACCCATAATAAGGTTGGGATTTTGATTGGGTATCAGTCCCCTTAATGGGGGTGCAAGCTTGTGAAAGTCACATTTTTCTATATTTGCAAATATCGTCCTAAGTTTGAAGAAGGAGAAACTCTGAATTAATGAGGATTCTTTCTCTTTTATACTTTTTATTGTGACTTGTATATCTGAATATCAATTATGTTCAATAGCTATAAAATATATTAATGGTATTATTGGATCCCATTAACTTCAAGTACTATATTGAGTCTCTTAATAACATTTTTCTGACACTTGCGGCTTCAACTTTCTGAAATAAAAATATGGCGGCCTTTTTGGGCGCCATTTTTTTTTTAATTTTGAAACTTGTCAGTGTTGAAACTCCTTGTTTATGTTTTAAATAGATTCGCCATACCCACAAACATATGTTTGGATATGTTTGTTTTGTTTTTAACATGCATGGTTCCAAAAAATATATAAAAATATTCTAAAAACGGCCATTTGGACGCCATCTTGAATTTTGGAAAATGCCAACAGGGGATTTGCGGGGACTTTTTGTCAGTGATAGTACACATGTTCCCCGCACCTATACTGAAAAAAATCAGCTGTTACCAAAAATGTCCACCTATTTGGCTATATGAGCTAATACTACCGGCATAAGACTGAGTTGCAAGGTGGATTTTAACACCACTCATGACCTGGAGCATAGGTTGTGGCAACCGTTCCAGAGCGGAGCTATCCATATTGAGTGATGACCACAATAGCAGTAGCGATTATTTCCGTAAATGTTATCAAGGATTAGAATTGGCAAAATCTGCGCACCAATCCCTGCTGGTCTTGTGGTTATGTTGCTGACCTCATGATACAGTGATCTCGGGTTCGCATCTCGCTACTGCTCTTTTAAAAATATACAATTGTCATATTTTTTTAAGGTTGATGGGAAAAAAATTCTAAGTCTAAAAAAAGATAAGAAAAAATAATAGCTGCTCCTGGAGCATGGGTGGTGGTCAAAAACTACGCGTGCGATTGAGGTACGGTTTAACACCGCGCGGTACATCCAAAGTCCATCGTTTTCCTGATACAAAATCGAGAGATGAAAACGTCACTTTCCTCTCAATGGAAGATCTCAGACCTTAAAGCTGACTTCTGCTAGAAGCTTAGCATGCACCATAGACCCTGGAGGTCAGGTCAATTTTTTAAGTCAGGTGTTCCCTGCAAGAATACAGTTTAATAATTGGTATGTCAGATCAAAAAACAAAAGTATCAATGCCAACCTTTTTGGAATTTTAGAGACTTTAACTTAATTATTGCTAATGCAAGAAGGGGATTTCAAACCCAGATCTCACCATTGTATCGTTTTAGGGTACACTTAGAAAACCAGGCCACATTACAAAATTTCATTTGCAGAGGGCCTAGGACATGTATTTACCGATGTGAAACCAAAGAAGATGAGCAGCGAATTTGCTAATCCGAAACATGGAAAAAAAATCAAAATTCATATTTTTGTATTTTTTGCTACTAGCATGGATATGCGAACATACCCTGCAAGTGGTTTGTTTGAACTCCGCGTATTACAGACAAGGCAGAGTACTCTTTTTATCTTTTTCTAATATTTCCTATACTGCGTATCAAAATTCCGCGACTTGAGATCAAAAAGCCTTTCCCGGTGAATATCCCGTATTTTAAGCGTGATATTGTTGCACCATTACTCAATACAGTGACCTCAATACTATGGGCGGCCATTACTGTCCAAAGTATCTCAAAGACTAAACAAGGTCTCAAATACAAAGAAAGACGTCAAATAATTATGAAACAAGGTCTCAACTACAGAAAAAGGTGTCAAATGCAGAGAAACATGTCAAAGGTCAAAACTATCTCAAAGATTAGATAAGGTCTCAAATACAATTAAGACGTCAAATAATTATGAACGCTCAAAACACGTAAAGGTCTCGACTACAGAAAAAGGTGTAAAATGCAAAGAATGTCAAAAACACGTAACGGTCTTAACTATAGAAAAAAATGATGTCCAAGAATCAGAGAAACGAGATGTGAATCACGTCAAGGTCTCGGCTACAGAAAAGGGCGTCTAATGCAGACAACGATGTCAATACACAACGGTCTCACTTCAAAAAAGGTGAAATGCAAGAAACGTCAAAAACACGCAACAGTCCTTAACTACAGAAAAAGATGTTAAATGCAACAAAGAAAGATGTGAAAAACACGTAACGGCCTCTACTACAGAAAAAGATGTTAACCCTTTGGTGGTCAAATGCATGCATGCAGAGAACGATGTGAAATACACGAAACGGTCTGAACTAAGAAGAAGGTGTAAAGTGCAGAGAACCTTCAAACACGGTAAAGGTCTCAAGCAGCCTCTTTGTCACGCGACAAATCTCGCAATCATTAGATAAGAGTTTTGTACACATCGTCCATTTGTCCAATACGACATACGACATTGTGGATTATGTAATTAAATAACCCACGGGCTGTGAACTGTGAATAATTCTGGTGTTTTTTATTTATTTTGTATTCATTTATTTTATCATTATTTTGTTTATCTTGGTTATTTTCATTGGCGGCATTATCTTAGTATATCGTAGGAGGGCACACGCCCCTACTAAGCATGTAATCTTCCCCAGGGTCCTCCCCCTGGTCCTGACGGGGGGGGGGGGTGAACATAAAAAAGGTCAACATTGACCATATTCTTTTTGTCTAGATGAGCTAGAGTAGCCGAACTTAGCATATTGGTGTTAAAGAATTGATATCTCGCCCCTACTAACCATGTAGTCACCCCAGGGTCTTCCCTTGGGTCTGTCAGGGGGGTGGGGGAAATGTAAAAAGAGTTAACATTGCAACACCAAAAATTCAAAGGCACTTTCCCCTAGGCTCTGGTGTATTTAAGTAGTAGGTTCCGTGAGGAATGTGGTGTGTAGGTCCGTATGTAGATATAGGTGCGTATGTAATAGGGGTATGGGTAAAGAATTTTTAGTTAAGTATTATATTAAACTTTGAAAGTGATGACGTCACAGATGGAGTCATAGACGACTTTTTAAAATTTTAGATATAGCGGATTTGGGTATATGCTGACTTCCCTATACAGTGTCCCATAGAGAATAATAGTGTGGAATATAAAAAGATTTTTGTATTCATTTTATTTCATTTAAAAAAAAATATTATTTATTTTTATAAAGTATTATTTTTTAATTTATTTTGATTGTTTATTTTTTTATTTGATTATTTGAGTTCTATTCATTTGATTTTATTAAAATCATATAAAAACAATATTTTCCTTTTTTTAATTTATTTTTTTGTAAGTCTTTATATTTATTTCGGTTTATATTTTTGTATTTCATGACTATATAGCAGGAAATTCCATGGGAAAAACCGCTTCACCAAAAGGATAAAAGAAAAATCAGGCCGAAGTTCAAAAACACTTTGGTCTATTTTTTACCTACATGTGTATTATATGAATATAAAATATAAGTAAATATAAATAAAGAAATTAAAATGACTAAAAATAATTTAAAAAATAAAATTTTATTGTTTTATTAAAAATCAATTAATAGAAAATAAATCGATTAATAAAATAAATAATTGAGGGCGTTATTTTTCACATCTTTCTCTGGATTTGGCATATGTAGTTGGACTCTAACGTTTTTTGACTGTCTTTCTCTGAATATCACACCTTTCCGATTAGTTCAGACCGTTAAGTGTTTTTTTAATGTTTCTCTGCATTCAACCACTCAATATAGTTCAGACCGTTAGTGTTTTTACTCGTGTCTACATTTGACGCCCTTTTCTGTAGTGGGACCCTTTAGTGTATTTGAATATTTCTATGCATTTGACACCTTTTCAGTCGTTGAGACCGTACTTGTTTGACATGTTTCTCTGCATTTTGACACGTTTTTTGGCAGTTGAGACCTTTTTTGAGATACTTGGACAGTAAAGGCCCCCATACAATTACAAAACAGTGTTGATCTTTGGTTTATTCTGTATTGGTGTAAACCACAACACGCGGTTCTAGGTAGATTTTGGGATACACTGTATGTCATGCGTGAGACGGTATGACAAATTTCTCAATTACTTCATTTGTTTCGCCTATTTGGTGTTTGTTTCTACATAAAAGCAATTAGATGAATGTAATACTTACTCCCTGATTTATAGTTTAAAAATTTATCTTTCCACCTGTTTCGATTCTCTCGCATTATCGCTGCTAAGCCCTTTAATTCCCCTCTGTGAGAACCCTGCATTTTCCACAGCTGCCGATTGGTACCAAGCAACATCCGGTTGTCTTTTCTTGGAATTCTAGTAATCTCAACACAAATTTTCATTGAACATTCCTAAAAAATGATATCTGTCAAGTAAAACTTACAGATTTCCAAAACATAATAAATCTAATCTGTAGTTTCCTCGGTAAAAATACAATACAAAGAGGCACCGCCGTAAGTTGCACCTTAAAAATACGTGGCCGCTGGCCGCCCTCGATATAAATTATTAAATTGCCCAGTTCTACACACAACACATTTTCTTTTCTAGATAAATCTCCGAAATAACAATAATAAACCTTAGTGAAACAAACAACTTATGCGTCATATAAACATATTTTATTTCCCTGTCGATAAGACTATGGCACACTAGAGCTGCGATTTTACTTTTTATCCACTTTAAAATTTATAAACAATAAAACACATAAGAAGTATCACAAGGAATTCAGTCGCGAGACGAACTTTCGATCATAACCGATTGTTGTCAAACAAAAGCAAAAGAAAAGGTAATTTTTCCATTTTACTTGTGTTAAAATGTATTTAAAATACTATTTAGCCTCTCCAATCCCATTATCCCCATTACAAAGCCTGTCCACCGATCAGGACCTTTTCTATTGTACATGTAGTGAAAAGTTCATGCTTTGTCATAGCACATGTGCCAATCATGTCAATTGATATGTGCCGCGAACTTAAAATTTTAAACGTGTGCCGGACTAGCACATTTCACTCGGTTAGCCTGAGGCCATTAGTGACCCTACTTCTTGGTGACCCTGATGAATTCACCAGTCTTTTCGGAATAAAGGCTGCTGAATTCATCATGGTCACCAGTGATATAGGGTCACCAATGGCCCAACTGCACTTTGCACGCGCACGACATTTTATTCGGAAAACCTCCTTACTTTGGAATTGATGCATTAGGCGACGAAAAAAGAAAACCCTGTTTTACGGGCGAGCGGACCTTTCGAGTAGGGTCGGTCGGGCGAATTTTTTCTTTTTTTATTTTTTTTTCTTTTCTGGAGCTCAAAATTGGCCTAAAATTGCCCCAAAATCTGAAAAATCAAGAGAAAAAATGAATAATGTTTACAAATTTTCTATAAAAAAAATTGCCAAAATTGATCAATTTGGGCTAAAAAACAGGCTAATTTTACATGATTTTTGGAAAAACTAAAAAAAAAAAATCTGCAAAACTGAAAAAACAGGGTCGGTCGGGCCCGTAAAACAGGTTTATTTTATTTTCGTCGCCTTAACTCTATCAAATCATGACTTTGAGAAATCCTTTATTTTCTTGCAGATCGAGTCATTGCACAGAGTTGTGTAAAAATGCAGTACAATGCAGGGTAAAATACTTACACAACCATATTGTGTAAGGAAAAAAAGGATGGTTCCTTCAACGAAATAGCATGAACGTCCACAAAAAATTGAATTCGGAATAGAAGAAATGGGACCAAGTTTGTCAATGGGACAGACACTTGCGTGAATATACTTTGTACTCTCTTTACATCTGTCACTTTATAGCTCTTTATAATTTTTATGGCTGTTACTCTTTTTAAAAAAAAACTTGGTGGCCTTTAACGTTGCCAAGGTTTTTTGGTAAATAGCTTTAACTTGGGAGATCGAAACTCGTTTAGTGGTGTCGTAATATAATTTAGTCACGCTTGTCTACACTATCATAATACAATGACCTCCCAAGGAGTTATGCTTCAATCTTCTTTTTAATGATTTTAACCTTTTTTTCACGGATTACACCACTATTGTTAACGCAATTGGTAAATAGAAAAAAATAACGCGTATCTGACAAATCCTGAGAATGTCGATTGGTAGGCGTTTCATATAGATGTCCCAAGGATGCAAATGAGGTATTGCCATTTACAACATCATATAGCGCATGACAATCGATTGTATTACCTCATTTGTCAAAGAGAAGTCCTTGGGACTTCTATATAAAAGTTTATCGGTCGATTGGGATAATCGATTGAGTAAGATGTGGTCAAATGCACTTATTCATTTTCTTCTTCTAGTACATCGATCCGAAATTTCTTTTGATAAAGACTTGCATGTGAAGGTGTGCCAGAGACCACATTATTGAGATTAGACATCAAGCTCTCCGAATGATGTTAGATCAACTGTAGTGCCGGGCTCGAGTTCTTTAAGACAATTTGAGGTAACAAGAATTGTGTCATCTCCGTATATTTTTGAAATTGCAGATCTATCCAACCAAAGAACATCGCAGATACAATGAAATATTTGAAGGCTTTGTTTTCAGTTATCGGCATACTTTTAGCAGAATCTTGTGCAGCCGCAACAGAGTGCGGGGAAACAGGGGTAAGTCAAGTTGGGGCTAAGTTATTTCGTAGAGAACTTAAGACCCGCCGCCCAGTTACACTGTTAGAGCTATACTTGATTTGTTTGCGGAAATCACCTTCACATTAATAGTCTGAAGGGGGGGGGGCGGAGTATAACCAATCATCACTGCTAACAACTTAGTTCATTGTTTTCACCAATCATTATAATTATAAATTTAGTTCTGTTATTCATACATCCATCACACCCTTACAAAAAAGAACAGCTTTTAGACAGACGGACCGCAATGTACCGACGGAACATCACAGTCGGGAAGGGGTCGCTTTCCCCCTGCGCCCCGGCTACGCCTTTGGTACACATGATAAAAATGCGCGACTATTGTCAGTATTGAATTTATGTTAGCCCATTCACTTGAAAATGTTCTTATTCAAAATACATCCTTATCGTACCTTTCAATCCTTTTGGAACAGAGGAGGCATCTGAAAGGATGTTCAATGAAAGTAGCAACCCCCGAAATAATGGGTTTTATCTTGTATATTGTTTGGATATTACTTGACTTGCTCCCTACAATTCAAGGTATGTTTTGAGGATTTGATAATCGGGAACTGTACTCTAAAATTACTCAATGTTGATTCATTCTGTTGAGTAAAATCATAGAGTTAAATAAACTTCACGCCTTCTAGGGTGAAATATACCCCAACTTTGACTAAGATTTTACTCTCCAAAAAGAGAGTTTGAGGCACCCAAATATTGTGTCGTAATAGTAATTTCATATAGATTAGACACTCAATAGATTTCCAAACCTAGTAATTTGGCTACAGAAATGTTTTAAAAGAGAAAAAGGTGATTTTCATTTGCTTATATATGGGAAAGAGTTCCATATGTACCCCCTTTAAAATTCTACAGGAAACAAATACTATTTATTTATGGCCTGCACTAACAACAAACCCTGACCCTAAGGCCAAAAATGAAAAAGAATTTGTTACATGTAGAACTTTGAAGAGGGTACATATGGAACTCTGCCTTTATATGTTTCAATATAAAATATAGGCTGAATTCATATTGGCTCCTATACAAAATTAGAAATTTCACAATTTGTGCATCAAAGAAACACTTCTCAGCTTAATCCTTTCAGATGGGGATATTTTTGATGGAAAGCTTTACATAAGGGCACCGGGCAAAAATCAGTACTTCCGATTTTTTAGGGACACCTGATATGTTAAATCTCTCGTTGCACATTTGAGTAAAATTTTAATACATGCTTTTACAGTGCATTATGTAAGGAATTCATTTACACGTGAGACGCCAATCGGGAGAAGGGAAATTTTGTCATACACTGTACTTTCAGTTAACATTTACAGAATTATTCAGAACATTGTGAACTTCCTTTTTTAAGCATGGGATCGTCTTCGACGCTGGCTCAACTGGTACCAGCATGTACATTTACAATTGGCCAGATAACAAGACAGACGGTACAGGAAGAGTAGAAGAACTAAGCGACTGCGATGTTGAAGGTGAGAAATGAAAATGGAAAAAGGGATCGAACCCAGGTCATCAGGCAATTGTTCTATCGTGTATCGTAGCTGCAGCTTCGGGGCATCTTGCGGGGAGGCAAATTCTTGAGATGACCGATTATATTTCAGCAGGAAACAACCTGCTCGATTTGGGCATTTGGGATTTCCATATTGTATGGAATTCTACGTGCATTTTCTACGGCAGCCTTGGCCAATCCCAGTGACGCTACAAAATCACATCTTAAACCTTCTTTCAATAAATCTTAGTAATATCATGATGATTTTGGAATAAATTATTGACTTCAAAATCCGTCAGGGTTAGTGGATTAACTCCACTGCAAAACAGTGAAATTTTCAATAACGGTCAGTTATCGTTAGGCCACTGAGATCTGGATCTGGAATGGTACGTGGCGATGGACTCAGGAACAAATCCATGTAAAAGCCACGGGAGCTCTTTCAACCGGGATTTCCACCTCGAGATTCGAAATATATTTTGGTGTAATAATGAAAGATAGCAGCTAGAACTAAAGATAGAACCCTAAAAAAATGACAATCCGAAATTTGACATGAATCGGATTTTCGTTTGGATGTTTGGGGCAGTAAAAATTAGGTGTAGTTATTACGTCCAATAGGATTATGTGTAACAAAATTCCGGATCCGGAAATTTGATAACAAAGTTGTGATTTTCTATATGAAGGAATTCGATTTACGCTTAGCAATCACACAGTGATTAGTAGATGGACAAGCATTATGTACATGCAAACAACACGATTTTTGGAAATTGAGGGCGCCTCCTCGGAAAATCTGTGAGTCGGCCTTAAAGGAACAGGACAGTTCGCGCTCTGGATTCCAGGGAATATTAAATCTGTGTGAAAATAACCAACTTGAAAATCTGGGATAGTTATGAGGGCTATGAAGCTCCTGTTACTGTTGTTAAATATAACGTTCATGTGTGCTCTCGGCTGTGTATTCATAACTTTGTGCTCAAATCATTTTTATAATGCATGTTAGATTCTATTATATATGGTGTGAAAAAACTTATTGCTTATAAGGTATCCCTCTTGCTGTTTTACCCATTTATTTCTCTTTGTAATACTGGAAGTTCATGAATTCGAAGGTATAAATTAGCAGTTATTAATTCCAAAAATGAAGAATTTGAAAAAAAAATGGCGAATTTGAAACCTGTACACCTGTCGTTCGTCAAACTAGTCCTACAAAGGTTGATGGTAAAACTCCAAAAGTTAATTATTTAATTTTTTCGATGTATTTTCGGTCCAGTTTTGGCATTAAATTTGAGAAATTAAATTTAGTTTTCCTAAAAACAAGATCAGGCGAGACACACCTGAATGGTGTAGGCCCTACTTTTGTGTGCTTCATATCCCTCTTTAGGTAAATCAATTCCAGTTTGAAATTCAAAACATTAAGAGTAGTGAAGAAAACGTAGTAGAATTTGAAATCACTTTACAATAATGATTTAAATATCTACCTAGGTTGCAAAACGTTTGGAAAGTGTGTATAACGATTCAGACCATAATACCAATTGTAACCATTTGCGACCCCAGAAAGGGGCACGAGGATTGTCCCCTATTTTTTATTTCCATTTCTCCCAGTCTTCCCCGGCCCAGCTATAATAAAAATGACGGATTTGGGGCAAAATTATGCGATTTTGGGTTTTGAATATCTGAACAATATAATTACAATGATCAATATCCTGAATATCAAATTATCTGGAAATCACAAATTTAGACGTCGTTGGTTTAACATGAACACTAAAATTAATGTTGGTGAAAAGTTTTGATTTTTTATGTTTATCCAGCAATAATTTTACAATATTTAAAAACCTTTGAGGCCGAAGAATCAACTCAAATGTAAGGGTGGTTTTTGAACTCCTATGAATAAATGTCGAGGACAAGGTCGTATATCCCTACGTCCCTAGAGGGAAAATGACTACTAACCTGACATCACCGCAAAAAAAGGAGGTTGCGCAATTTGTCTTGTTAGGTCTAAGAGCGATTTCGCACTAAACACAAGGTAAAGGGTCCGTTTCGTGATTTTTGAAAAGCGGGGAAAATGGCATTTGGGGATTTGGGATACAACCCCAATTCAAATCGCCCAAATCGGTTTCTGGTTTTTCTGTCTTCATTGCTGTATTTAAGAGCGTATTTTGATTATTTTGGCGATGAGTTAATCTTTGGGACACATGTTGTGCAGTTTAATCAGTGTTCGCCTCATAGGCATAAGGTTGTGGGTTCGAGCCTCGCTGTTGCCAATGTGTTGTGCACTCGGGCAAGGCAATTTCCTCGCTTTCCTCTCTCCACCCAGGAGTATAAATGGGTACTGGCATATGCTGGGAATGTATAACAGACTCGCTCAGGTTCCAGGTATAGACAAGGGTGAATTTTATTAATCAGACTAACCAGAGCATGTGTCTCAAACATTGATCAATAACGTTGGCAGGCGACAAATTTTGATTTAATGTTATGTACACACCGAATACAAGACACATGAGCACAATTTTAGCACGTAGAGTGTGGTATGCGCAATAACAGTAGTGCGCATTCATCAATAGTGCAATTTAATTGAGACTTCACAGCAGAAGAAATTTCACTAGAAATTGGTCTTGTTTACTTGTTTTGTTTTAGTTTTGTTTTTGTTTCTCAATCAAATACTGAATAAACACATATAACCTAGGGGCCTACTCATTTGGATATTTCTGATAATTCGGCTTGCGTTACGCAAAACGAACTTTTACTATACTCCAGATTCGCTTTTTACCTCTCAACATAGGTGGCGGTATTTCGGACTACGTCGATAACCCGGAGAAAGCAGGCGAATCGTTAGAAGACTGCCTCCAAATAGCCATAGAAACACTAGACAAAGACGATTACGAGTTCACTCCTATATACTTGGGTTCGACGGCTGGTATGCGACTAGTTGAGTACGTTTCAATAACAAATGATAATAATAACAAAAGAACATTAGCTGGTCAGTATTCCAGAAGTCTAACTTTAGACCGGTGATGAAACCAGGGTTTAGTCGTTCATGAATGGGTCCTTTTTATAGCAACGTGGTGAGAGTGGAATATAATAAAAAAATCATGGTTGGGTCGATTTTTTTCATCTATACACTTTCGAAAGATAGGTCTGAAAGATAAAAGCCCGATTCATGAAGATCTTGCCTTGGTTTAAGCCGGGGTCCGGGCCTGGAACTAGACTCTTTTTAGGATACCAGTCCCTTTTATTAAGGAATATAATGGCGTTCATGAAATTTTAACACTAGTAAAATGAATTGGAAGACACACGTACTCTAATATCCTTGTATCTGACTTGTTTAAATATTGTTAACTTTTTAAAATGTTGTAACTGAAATTTATTGTGGTGTATAATTTGTAAAGTTTTTGATGTTTTTAATAATCTTAATGACACGATATAACACAATTGTGTTGAATTGTCGTTAAACTTTAATACTCACTCACTCACTCACTCACTCACTCACTCACTCACTCACTCACTCACTCACTCACTCACTCACTCACTCACTCACTCACTCATGTATCTGCAACATCACCATTCATATTGAAAAAAACCCTCTCGTGTTTGTAGAAAACTTCATATTTCGAGCAATTCAGAAGCTTGAGGTTTTTATAACCTTATTTTTAAATCTTTTATTTGTTCCCCATATGTCAAAACTTACTAATTACTTGGGTCAATTTTGACAATTCAACCACCAAAATGTTACAAAGACGAGTGTTAAAACGATCCTTGAAAGTATAAATATAATAAACACCAAAAAGTAGCACCACCAGTTGAAAAAGCTTACACATCTCTGAGTCCTTGCATATACTTATCGAAACTGACGCATGCGCTGGTTGTTTACGAAGCAAATTTCTATAGGCATTATCGCTGGGAGACTCATTACCAAAAAATGTCGATGTTTTCATGATCTGCATATTTTCGACTTTCTGTGCTGAAAAAAATTACGTAATTTGAAGAAATGAGGTATATATGAAAGATTTTCACGGCTGATCCAGAAAGATTTGTCATCACATTCAGACAAAATAATGGAACTGAAAGCCAGCTTAACTGTGTAAATCCCACTGGAATGAGGTACAAATGGATCAGCCGAGAAAGTCGTTCATATCTACCTCATTTCTTCACCAAATTCCTTCATTTTTTCAGCATAGAAAGTCGAAAATATGCAGATAATGAAAAAAACATCAACTGCGTCACAGTTGAATTAAACAGGTCAGGGTCAAATTTTGTGTTTTTTCCATGCACAATTTTTTTGATTCACTTTGTATACAATTAAAAGCAGGTGCTAAAATCGCGAAACGCACCAGTTTTGAAACTAATACCGACATGCCTCATTTCTTCGTGTCTTAGATGTGTTTAGCCAAGTCAAGTCGTTTCATGTTGTTTCTCATTAAAAACGTGATAAAATATATTATGTTAAAATAAGACACGCATTTCTTAGTGATGGTTCACGATACGTTACATTTATTCTATAATAGAGAAACCAATCCGACTGGGAGTGCAGCTATCTTTGATTCTGTACGAGAGGCCCTGGCGGACACACCTTTTAACTTCAGCAACCCAGAGAGACAGGCCCGCATAATCGATGGAGAAGTTGAAGGTGTCTTTGGATGGGTTACCACCAATTACCTCTCTAACAGGTTCAAAGTGGTACGTATTTTGATTAACTCGAAAATATCACTTCATGTACACGGTCACATTCCTGAACACAGCTGGGCTTGGGCGCTCTCACTACATTACCGAATCTGTATAAGCATGCACTCGGTTGTCTAAACCTCGTAAATGTGTTGTGAGAAACGTATATACTAAAGTGCAGTGTCGGTCGACGTCTGCCGATGAATATGAACCTGCGACATTAATCTATTGAAAACATTATGTATATTTGAATTATACTTAGAAGTATTATTATTAGTCTTTAACTTAAAGAGACCTGGCACATTTGAAAAATAGTACGCCTTCGATTTTTTTTTCAAAATTGATATTTTTGCATGGTTGCAAAGCTTTTATACACATTAGTCCCCACATGAAATGATTAAGACCAAATCAGCGCCCTTATGGCCAAACAGAACAATTTTATAATACAATGACTCCGGCGACATTTATTCAGCAGACAACGAATATAATGATTCCTTTGAACTAACGCTTGGAACCGATTTTCCGGCGATCTCTCCCATTGAAAAAATAGCCGATTTTTGCATAAAATCCGTCATAAAAAATTAAATATCTTACCGACAACTTAGGTCCCCTAGAGAAAATATTTCAAAGTATACTCTTTCTATTAAACGTTTCTAATCTTGCAAATTCAGTCCAGGGGAGTCGCCTTTCTACATATTAAACTTGCTATAAATGGTTGGATGTAATGCTTTTCCATTGGAAAAAAAGAGGTTATTTTGCATAAGAACCTTTCATAAAAGTTAATCATCTTTCTTGCAATTTAATCCCTACAGAAATGGTATTTCAAGGGTGCTTTTCTATGATACTGAAAATGTCTTTAATGCAGTCGCTAGTGAGTGATTGTGTACATGTATATACATATCTTTTAAAATTCGGCCTTTTTCTACAAATACTCAAAGTACCTAAACTCAGTGAAGTTTTAATTACAGCCGTTATTGTGAAAGAATAGAGGTGATAGCACCAAAAGAGTACAATATGCTATTAAAAGGGTCTGTTGACCATTGTGTTTTAATACCAATGAGTTTGAGTCTTATATGATTATTCATGATTTTGTTGATTAAAGTTAGGCAAACTTCAAAGTTAGCATACAAATTACCTGGAGTGTCTTTAAACTCTAATTAATGCCTGTTTTGGGGTATCTTTTTGTATATGGAAATATATCTCTATTCTTCCGATTGCCTAGGACTATCATTTGCGAGAAGATTGAAGAAATTTAATATTTGGGCCGCTTTAAAAATAAAACCGATTAATACATTCCTACCTATCTTATTCATTTTTATGTACAGGGTCCTACGATGTTTGAAATGATGGGATCCATGGTAACAGGAACGGACCCTGCACCTAAAAACGACTATGTGGTGTGTGCTTTGGATCTTGGCGGTGCTTCGACTCAGTTGTCTTTCGTGCCGAAAACCCGGATGAACTACCGGATTGCAGTAAGATTCACAAGAGGCTATGGCTATGATTATGACCTGTACTCAAATAGTTTCTTGTGTTTTGGTGCTGAAGAAGCTCAAAGACGGCTGGAAGCTATAATGCTTAAGGTAGTTATGGAATGGATTGGAAATTCACGTCTTGAATAGTACAAAAAACTTGGAGGAAGCGGGAGACAATGGTGTCCAGTGGAGGGGTACATATACACAGATCCCCCGGCTGGCGGTCAGATGTATCCCCATAACTTATGTTGTCTGGGTGGCAACTGGTTTAATGCTACTAGATCCTTAGGCTAGGTATGTGATTAGGGATTTTTTCTCTTATATGGAGCCCTTACCCAAAGGCCACATACCATCAAGGGCAGTGAGCGAATTACATCTCAACCGTCAGTAGGCATGGTAGGGTGGTGCTGAACACGTCACCAAGACCAATCTTTAACACTGGTCAACCTGTTCAAAACTCCGTATGCTGTTCAGGGCCGATCCCCCGTTGAAACCCAGCTACCGAGCGGAGTAAAAGAATCTGGAACACATCGGATTACGAAAAACTACCAAAGAAAAACCCAAGAAAACGATCGAGGTAGCAGGCAGGACGTCCCCGCGAGACTTAGGACGGGCCAACGGGAAACCGTCACACCCCACACAGACTGCTGGTCCTGATATGTCTCGTCTACCTACCTTCAAAGCGCTTGTAGTATCCCACCTACAATGTGCGTACCTTATATCAGACAGGAAAAGCCCCATCAACTATTCATGGGCTGCAATGATTGCAGGTGTTAGACATTGTCGGATTCAAGAACAAGACTAAGAATCATCATCCCCAACCGAAGAGATGTGCGTCAGACGATAAGAATGGGTCCTCATCTACAGTTAGACCAGAGGCAGGGAGGAGTTGGACGTGTTTTAAAGATATCTACAAATGCATACAAAGCATCAACCCTGTTGACCAGAGGATACTCTCCGTCACGTTCCATGGCAATCCCCAGCTAACTGTCACCGTTGTGTATGCACCAACTGAAGACAGTAGTGCAGCTGATAAAGATGCTTTTTATGGCTCACTCAAGGATCATCTGGGAGAAGGGAAAGAAACATGGACAAACATCTCATCATTGGTGATCTTAATGCTAGAATAGGCCAGGATAGCCACATTTCACATCCCATAGTGATTGGACCCCAGGAGTGTTGCGAAGGGGTGTTCTTGCCCCGTCCTTGTCATCCTTACTCATCGATTCCCGATGAGATGGCAGACAAAAGAGACAGCACGTTGGTGTAGTCACGTGTCCTCGTCAGTCAAGGAGGACACCCACGTAGCCTTCAATGATTTGGATTTTGCAGACGATATTGCCTTGATTGAGTATCAATACAAAGCACAGCTCAACTCACTAAGAACAGCTTCGGTTGCAGAACAACTGGGTATCATCATCAGTGTATCAAACTGAATTATTGAGCCACACTGCAATGCCCAAGCACCTCTGGAGGTTTACAAACAGCCTATATAAAACAGGTGACCAACTTTAAGTATCGGGATCCATGATGAGCTCACCAGCTGCCAGGACTTTACTAGGCGAAAAGCTCTTGCATGGACGCTTTCTGGAAGCTTGAAAGATCTGGGCAAAAGCTGACACTCAATTCCACATAAAGTAAGATTTTCAACTCCTCCTGTGTGACTGTACTCCTGTATTTGAGCTTTGTGGTATGTTTGGTTCATGGATACTATCTGCTGACATGGAGAAAAGATAAATGCATTGCCAACAGCAGATCAGAAATAATGCTTGAACATCAAACGTCGATGTGTAAGTAAGTGTTGCACCGGAAATCCCTCAGACCAACACCCAGCCTCTCATCAACAATGTAAGGCAAACCATACACTACGGTCCCTTGGCCAAATTCTCCGAATCCAGAAGATGAGCCATGTAGACGAATGCTCTCTTCGAACCAAGACATGGAAAGAGGAGACCTGGGCGCCAGAGGAAAAGCTATCTATCCTACATCCAGAACCTCCTATGGGACGTGACCATTATAAGCCAGGCAAACATTAAGCATTGCAAACGATTCTCAGTGCCTGGAGAAAACTTGTAGTCGCCGGTACGCAGCCGATGATGATGATGATGTCCAGTGGAGTAGTGGAATGTCATCGGATGTTACCTTCGCTCCTGGGCACTTTGAGATAAGGTCACAAAAAGTGGTTGTTACATTTCCACAATGCCATCAAATTTAAAAATAATACGTCTCTTTTCAGCCCAAAGGAGGAAAAAGTCAATGGTTATGTTCAAGAACATATGTACAAAAGGGTCAGAAGATAAAAAAAAATAGGGTGACTGTCAAAGTTTATTTCAAAGGAAATAGAAATGTTACACAAAAATAGTAGTGAAAATGAGGCTAGAGACTAATTATTTTGAGGTGGGATCATAGAGTTACATATAAGAAGCTAATCTATGTTTGGGATGTAGCTTATGTACATTTGATACGACACAGCGACGGCGCACAGCGAGGTAAACACTACTTAAAGAGTATTCAGGATATTGTATACTTTCCACTGGAATGTAGGACCAAATCTAACTTAAAATCGTTTAAATCTTTGAGGGATTGGAAAGGGGTATTTGTTAGTTCTAGACGTAAAAGGTTTTAAAAATTATAAAAACTCGTTTGTTGTTCCGTATCGTTCTTAAACGTTCTAAATACTGAACGTTTACCAGTGTATTGAGAAATGTTAAATAAGTGTTGGTAGTGGTCAATGTCTCCTTTACACCTTTATTGCCATCTTTTGTACCGTAGATGCAAACTACTCAACGGAGGGCGTCAACAACCCCTGTATGCACACAGGTCAAAGTGCGGTATTGGATGCAAACTACCTATGGAAAACGCGTGCAGTAACGTCCCAAGGCCAATGCCGGCGGGTGTGTCAGACAGTGTCACATGCCAGAAATATGGATCGGCATTAGATACGACACGGAATTCACGTTAATGGGACAAGTAACCCCGAAGAATGTGGCCAATATGTGTCTCAACGGTTTTAATTTTAGTGCACCATGCGAGCACCGCCGTGCTCATTTAACGGCGTTCATCAGCCCCAGGCCATATGGACCACTTCCTGTAAGGGGAAATTAATGTTGATTATGTATTAATAGGCCTGGATAACTAAGTCAGTGCCAGATGTCTTCCAATGAGGCCCAGGGACGGACGACTTAAAGGTGCGCCTCCAAAGGCGGGCGTTATATGGTTCGTTTGCCTCAAGTCCAAATGACCAATAGGAAGGGGCGAATTTTAAGTTAGGTTTTCACTAGTATACGAATATTATCCCGGATTGTTCCAGATTTAATCACACTGAGTGGGCCTGCCGGGGTTGAACCGGGGGTTAAGAAAACTGAGTGTCTCCCATGAGAGAGTGTCCTAGCTACATGTCAACAGTACAGAATAAACTACTTGTGACGAGGCATTGGTACGTGCCGAACAGAAGTGATGCTACAGCAATCCTGGAGAGAAACACAATGGCTAGATGGATGGTAGGACATTCAGTTCACAATGGACACTGTATTTTATGACACCGGGAAACCCTCGATCATGCGTTGTGGAGATGTGTGGGGTGGTGGTGGGTGTA
Source organism: Ophioderma brevispina (assembly GCA_023653785.1). NCBI lineage: Eukaryota > Metazoa > Echinodermata > Ophiuroidea > Amphilepidida > Ophiodermatidae > Ophioderma > Ophioderma brevispina. Next base: position 30,080 of record JAMKCH010032773.1, read on the forward strand.
TGCTGTGTGTGTGTGTATGTATGTTATTGTAGGTGTGATTGATTTCAAGTGATTTTATTTCAGTAGATAAAATAAACATTTAAAAGTTCATTTAATACAATCGTTGAAACACACACTAGCTAAGGATACACCTTAAAAGGAACAACCTTTTCAAAGAGCTACTTGGAATTACTTCATAGGAATGTGGTGCTGCGCGCGTTTGTGTTAGGTGTGTGGTAGTGGAGTGTGGCGTGCGTCTCGGAGGTGTGTGTGGGGGTGCATATGTGTCCGTGAGGGTAATTACCAACAATGTACTAGTTCAGTCTGCTCATTCATTAACTATCTATAAATCACGAAATTGGTCCAATAAAGCTTGACAAGTCATAAAAAAACTACCGTTGGCCAATCACTATATTCATCTCAGTTTGATGTTTTTTTTCGCAATAGGCTTTTAGTGCTTTCTATCACGTTATAGACTCCTTAATAGGAACAAACAACGCCGACAATTGCGGATATCGACAACACGGTACAGTCGAGTTTTGTCAAAAAAGTCTCGAAGAGGTAGGTTAATTTATTTAGAAATAATATTTCAATAACTGACTTTCAAAGTGTGTAAACGCCGAAATTGCATTACTGTCGAAATCACGTGATCTCGGTAGGTATTTGCTGAAATAACATGATTCGGCAAAAAATGTATTGCCGACATGTGATCCAATTTTGGTATGCGTGTTGCCGAAAAATGACACTAATTTAAACAAAAAACATCAACAGCATCACTCAAAACAACGATGTTATAACACCAGGAATATGACTACTGTGTAAAATAGGACCTCCCAAAAATATGCTCGTGACAATAAAAAATAAATAAATAATAGCATTTTTTAAAACTCAAACAACCTTTCAAAATGCAAATGAATTGCTGGATTTTCAAACCTAATATACTTAGCAGAAGTGCATTTTCAATATTTGCTTGTAAATCGTTCTTTTGTCTATACTGTGGATTCGTGTTATTCAACGAATGTTTTCTTGTAAAGGGGATGATCATTTTGGCTAACATTGACCTTTAATCATCTTCCGTGATATTAAAGATTTTTTTCAATGAAAAACCAAGAAAAAACCCCCCAAACAAATAAACAAAATACAAATATTTATTTTCACCGGCAATGAAATCGAGCGTGCAAATTATTAAAATTGGTATCTGTTTATCATCATGCCAACATGATAAACAAGTGCAACCAAAATAAACATTCCAAAATCCAAAGAATGGTTTAAAAAAATATTGCAATTTGCTTGGGCATTAACTAATTGCGAAGTCAATAAAAAAATGACTTTGGAAGCAAAAGTATGAGGGGTGCAGGAAGTAGTCGTTTCATGATACTAAAGAGCATTAAAAAACTCCCTCCTCAGGTTGCTGTACGGTAATGATATCTTAGAACTGAAACAAGGTGTCGAATTTACCTTATCTTAAAGTCAGAACTACTTTACCCCATTTTTCCACCATATAGAGTAAAGTTTCGCATCTTAAAATTTCTTGATGAAGAATCCATTTTCGAAGAAGTCTAAATCTGGTTCAAATGTCAATAAAACTATGTTGTGGAATTAATGATTTCTACACGAGTTTTTCACTCACGCAGAAAGTGGCAATAAAACTCAATGTTTGGTTGGTCATAGTAAACTGGAGTACTTTCGAGTGAAACAAAGTATTTGGAAAAGCCAGGGCCCAAATTCATAAAACAGCTTACTAAGCCTAGTTGAGCAACTAAATGGGAACTTAGGCAACTACGCCTAGGTGATTTACTAGTGAAATTCATAAAACCTTACTAGTGCTAAGTGAATTAAGAATCTTGCCAAATTTAAAGTTGATCCCGAGCAACTCTAACTCACTAGTTGGCAACTAAATCAGTTTGATGCTCATGTTGTTTACGATGATATACTGATTTAACATTAAAATGAAGATATGTATAACCTCATAGGTTTGCTCATGTGTACACACTGTTAGAAAAATTTCCGTAAATTTACGGAAATTTCTAGCGGCAGAATTTCCAGACTTTTTAGGGTAAAATTTACAGAATTTCTGTCAATTAACGGAACTTTGACAGTAATTTTACAGAAATTTGTTTCATATTATGGAACAAATGTGTGTTTTAACAAAATTTTCTGTTATTTAAAATTACGGAACAAAAAAAAAATCCGGAAATTTTGCTCCCGGAAATTTTTGAAATATTTCCGTAAATTAAAATTTTTATGTTTTTTGTTTTTATTTTTTATTGTTTTCTATAAACTAGATTTTCCGTAAATTTACGGAAAATCTGTTTTCTTAATTTACGTGCAAGCCTATATATACACGGAAGCTACTACAATTATATTAGCATCATTTTGATCATGGTTCACGGTGATCAAAGCACACGTTAATGCTCTGAGATGAACAGACTCAAACACAAAAGGGTAGTCATTTAATGTATAGAATTTACACTGCAACCAAGGCCATTCCGCCCGAAAGCACCCAATTCTGTAGACAAAAGATTGAGCTAGTTGGCAACTAGATTTTTCTAGTATGTAACTAGTTAGCAAGGTTCTTAGTAAGGTTTTATGAATTTCAATTTAGTTGTCATCTCCGTAGTTGCATACTAGGGATTTTAGAATCTTACCTAGGCCTTCGTTGTCATCTAAACTAGCAATTTTTATGAATTTGGGCCCTGGTCTTTTTTTCTTTAATATGATGCACAAAACACCGACTTATTTTTATTGTAGCATTTTTTTTGGAGACAATAGGCTGTATTCCTTTAGTACTTGGGCATTTTCGTGCTATTCAAAATAGTCTTATAAGGCGCTTACTTAATCATCATCTGGGTATTTTACTGTGTGCAGGAAATTGACTACTTCAGTATGGACTTTAATTTACCTTTAGATTTTTTGATCTATTCTTCTTTTTCTACCTCTTTCTACCTTCGTTTCATCGTTTGAACCTTGAATTACCAAGATTTCACAATGCTCAGATATTGTTCACATCTGATCTGGAAAAATATATGATTTTGTGAAAAAGCGACAAAACATTTATTAATTCATTATGTTATATAAGCTCTCAGGAAACAACTTTGATTGCAATCCCGGTTAAGCGAATATACTCATTCATCTAACACATTTAGCCTTGATAAAGCTGTCTGCTCGAACACCGCCAATTTGGTATTTTCACACTGTATTTATTTTTGACATTATTCTCATTAATGTTGATTTGAACATTGGGTGTTGAAATTTGGAAATCAGTCTGTAGCAATTAAAGGTTACCCTGTCTAGAGAAAGATTCACATAAACAAATTATTAATGCTTCCTGGTGGTCGGTTGTGCACACGGGAATTCAGGATCCTACTAGTCCCTGGTATAAACCACAGATACCGTGTGTCAGTTGCATTGATTGCGCTACTCCGGGCAAACAACCTGACTTGCATGCTTTGGGGCTCTATATTTCCCCAAATTTCTTGCATACAAGAAAAAGCCTTGACAAATTAAACAAGGCAAGTCTGTCTCTATTAACTATTGAATTTGCTAGTGAAGTATGAGCAACAGACCCCTCAAATTAGGTAATTGAGGGAGTTGGAGGTAATTCTCGCCATGGTACTTTCTATTTGGTAGTGAGATATTCTCCACTCCTACATAATTTCTTAACGAGACACTGCACATTTGAAAAATAGTGCGCCCCAAGATTTTTCAAAATCGATATTTTTGCTGGTTTTACACTTTTATATAGAAAAGCCCTCACCCGAAATGAATTAAGTAAACCAAATCAGCTTCATTATGGGTTAAACAGAACGAGTTTATAATTTAAAACTCGCCGGCGACGTTAAATTCGGCAGACGACGAAAATAGCTTTTAAAAACAAAGACACCACTCCTTATGGCACGTTCTAGCTATGCAACTGTTGGTCCGGTCTAATAACTTTGTTTTTTATATCAGTGATCGAGTCAAAAATATTCATGTATAATATACACATTTGTTGATTAAAAGTTATGGAAAACTTAAAAGTTGGCCTACAAATTAGCTGGAAGTTTATCCTCATATCAATGTCCCTATTGTTTTGTGGTATGTTATTTTACTGTGTAAAATATATCTTGTTCGTCCAATGGGCCTAGACTATCATTTGAGAAGTCAAATTGAAGAAATTTCATATTTTTTGAAAATTGCCCGTGCCGCTTTAATATGATTCTGTGACATTATTTGTATTAACGTGACAATGAATGAATTAAGTTGGTAGAGCGCCTTGAACAAGGATCCTAATACAACTATCACGATCTGTTAATTGCGGTAATGATATGCCTAACACAACAAGTAACTACTACTACCCTCACATTCTTCAAGATAACACTACGGTCGGGACGCTACTCATTGATGGGTATGGTTTTTGATGAGATTCACATTGAATATAGAATTTGTTTAAAAAGGTAACAATCTTTTACTAAATATGCTTCACAATATTATGAATTCGTTATGCATCTGGTGTACAATCTGCATGCGAGTAGGCGTACCGCCAATACTGCACAATACGCAAAAATATGGGCGACTGCTCAAGCAAATAATCTCTTTTATTAGGTTTTTAAGTCAATTAAAAACTTTTTTTTTTTTGTCAAGTCAGCTTCTCTTGCAATAATAATAAATATTGAATGACGTTTCGGTTGATAACAGAAATATCGCCCTCGTCAAGTAAATATCAGGCTCGTCTTCCGACTCGCCTGATATTTGATCAGTCTCGGGCGATATTTTCTGTTATCAACCTCAACCATCCATTATTATAATATGATTTTACACTGTTACGTACTACAACCTCCTTAAATTACGGTAATGTACCGGTATTCCAGGATCATCCAACTGCTAGTAATTATAAACGTGTACAATCATGTTTTTAATAATATTTTTGGCATCGTGTACGTCAAATTATTATTGTGCTTTGCTTCAGTGCAAGCTTTTAAATTCTTAAAATATTCTGTAAGATTTATTTTGCGTTCAAAAATAAGATTGTGCAGTTGTGGCATTTTAACAAAAAAACCATCAGTCGTTGTAAATTTACGTGATTTTCTTACAGTGCAAGATAAAACTTGGCGGCCAGAAAGAGGAAAGAGACAAAAAGCCTTAGACGGACAAAATCTTCTCAAGATAACATTATTCTCACAATAAACGGCACGTACCGTATGAATGATTGTTGATGTTCTCGAATATGAATACTATAGAGGTAGAGAGAGCGTCTCCTATTATAGTCGGATTTTTTATTCCTGTCAGTGCATTAAAGTTTCGGGCGTGTCGACGATCACATTGGTTTCTGAAGGTTGTACTGCTTTATACGCAATCAATGCAATAGAATTCGACGTCTTGGTACGATCAAATTAAGGCTAATTAAAAAAATGTCCCCCTGTTCCTCAGAAGCAAATCTTGCAAGGCAAATGCACTGCCTAAATTCCAACTTATAACGTGAACAAACTCCTGAAGCATTCATCATAAGGAACTGATATGAATAAGTAATTATTACTAACCAAAGTTCTTTTTACGTCAATAAGGAAATGAGAACATCTGATACGTTTACATTATTCGTCTTGTTGCCGGAATTTATATTCCAATTGAGCCAATCAGTATATACGTAATTTAGAGTTTGGTCAGATCATAACAAACTACAATATCTACGTGGCCTAATCCTCCCTTTCACCAAGCCTTGAGTTCATGACACTTTCAATAAATCCCGTTCTTGATTGGACCCAAACAACGGAATCGATAGCGTGTCTCAAAACTTTACGGCATCTTGTTCAATTAATTGTATGAAGCCTTTATATATTCGATACAAAAAATGTCATGTACAAATGGGTTAAGCATCTTACTCTGTTGAACAAAGATGAGAATTTCAGCTGTTAGTCACGGCTTTTTAGTTTTTTTTGAGCTCAACACATTCCTCCACATTAATCCTACCATGAACAATATGCGTTTACTGACAGGAATAAAAAACAGACTATTGTTAAGAGATGTTTGTGGGGTGTATTTTGGATTGCTCAGGCACATGCAATGACCTTTGTGTCATTCGTGTTCTTTTTAGAATCAAACAATGTTTACATTACGCATCTACAACCATTACAAAAATTAATTCATAAACGGTTTAGAAATGGGATTGGACAAAATCATGCATGGATATTTGTTATTGCACGGCACGTATGTTAATGAGCGTACGGGGATGTTCGTAGAGGTTATGCGTGATGTTGAATGGATTCTTTTATGGGTGTTGGGCCGTTTTTCGTTGAAACTCATTGCTTTGGATTTCATGGACCATACCCTATTAAGATTTTTTAATCGTAAAAATATGTTGCGTAAAACGTTTATGAATTAGGTAATGTCTGAATATTTTTTCTTCTCATGCACTGGCAAAAAAAATTCAATGCACTTGCGTCAGATTGACTAGACTTATGCGAGCTGCCGAGCTTGAAAAAGTGCTCTAGTTTTCGAGTTTCCTACCCCCCCACCTCCCCCCCCCCCCCCACGTACAAAAACACAACCACCTTTATTGGAAGATAAATGTATGAGATTTAAGAAAATGATGGTTGTGGTTGCAAATTTGGGTGGCATGCAGAATTGATTTCTCTAGGCCGAAATAAAAGCATGTTTGGGCTGTAAATGAAGCGAAATTATTCTTATTTTTATTTTTTTTTTTAAAGTAAACTATTACAATCTAATTTTTATGGTATCTTTTTGTGATTGATACAGGTTTTATACATTGCATAAACGGTTCAGGTAATACTCGTGGTGGTGAACGTATAAAAAGGGTGTTTTTTTCGAAAAAAATGGTGATTTTTGGGCTAAAATTCTAGACCCTTTATTTTATCAAACCGAAATCTAACAATATAAATGTCAGATATTGAAAGTATTGCATCATGATTACAATTTGTTTTGCTAAGAATTTAATAATCTTGACATTCTTAAAGTTTTTGCTCAAAACTGATTTTTTTTACCCAAAAACACCCCTGCACAAAGATTTTGACCACAACCATCATTTTTTTAAATTATTTCTGTCTTTCGAATAGAAGTGATTGCGTTTTGTTGTACCGAGGGGAGGGTTGTCGACAATTTTGCAGTCCAAACCGCTCCACTAATAATGGCACCCATCCCTGCTGGGCTTGTGCCATTACTCGCCGTCAAACTGAGCGCGCGTACGTTGATTTTTCCCAATGCACTCGATGCTAAAAATATTCAGCCATTAACCTCTAATTTTGTACTCGTTATGGTAAACCGGTTGCCTTAATAAAATGTGCAATAACTCAAAAAATTGAGTTACTCTGCAGACAATCTTTAAATATGATGTTAAAGCGGCACTGGCACATTTTCACAAAATATGAAATTTCTTCAATTTGCTCTCAAATGAAAGTCTAGGCCATTGGAAGAACAGACATATATTTTACACATAAAATAACATACCCCAAAACAGACAGGGACATTGATATGAGGATAAAGACATCCAGGTAATTTGTAGGCCAACTTTTAAGTTTTCCATAACTTTAATCAACAAATGTGTATATTACATGAATATTTTTAACTCGTACTCACTGATATTAAAACCACAAAGGTTATAGACCGGTCAGACAGTGTGCATAGCGTGGGAAACATGCATACGGCGTGCGTGTTCTTGTGTTAAACGCCATTTGCGTCGTCTGCTGAATTTAACGTCGCCGGCGACGTTAAATTATAAAATCGTTCTGTTTACCCAAAAGGAAGCTGATTTGGTCTTAATCATTTCGGGTGAGGGCTTTTGTGTATAAAAGCCTTACAACCATGCAAAAATATCGATTTTGAAAAATCTTGAGGGCGCACTATTTTTCAAATGTGCCAGTGTCTCTTTAAGACACCTTTATGAAAATTGAGTTGTATATAACTCAAATCAATGCAAATGCAGCCATGAAATACAGTCTCCCTGCAACTGAGTGTCCTACATTTTGTTTTCTCCATTTTTACTGAACACATTTATTTCAGCATTGTACCCTTAAGCCTCGTCTGGCATAGTAGCTAGACCACACTCTCGCGGGGACTCTCACTTTCGTTACCATAGAAATAGAAATTGTGATGCGTACACTTTTGTGTCTTCGATCTCATTTTTCGCATTAACATTTTAAAGGCTCCTTCTGGCGCCGACACATCAGATGAAAGTCTAATTTCTATGACACGAAGTGGTGTTGGCCCCAAATATGCCCGCGATTACTAAAACTAATCTCTTAACATAACTCAACACAGATCGTGGAAGATGGTGGGAATTTGAAAAATAAAATTAACTGTGAATTTTCTGCCCTTGTTCTGTTTAGGTAAATGGCGGAAGTGTAGGATGGACTATGGGATACATGATAGACGCCACCAACCGCATTCCTTCTGAATCTGACTGCACGGGTGAGGCCTCGGTGAACTCCCAACTGCAACTGTCCGTATTGATCTGCTCGCTTTTAATGACATTTATCTTGTAATAAATCCTCAAGAAGTCTGTACCGTCACGTAATTGGAAGTGTTTTTAAGAATGTTGCGAATGCATTTATCGTAGTCATGGACTCGTGTATGTGGGTGTTGGGAACTGCATAATTCTGATATAATCAATAGGCCTATGTTTTCAGCGTTGTAAACGTTATGCTCTGAAGGTGCGTTCATTCTTCTACTGCAATATAGTGTAGTGCTGCGCATTGCCGATGCATTGATTACTTTCTACTGCAACTTGATGCAACCTACTGCAGTGTAAGTTAAAACGAATTTAACTTCGTTGCAGTACTGCATTGCAGTTGGCAGAGGTTGATCTTCAGGCAATACAACGCACTACACCGCAGTGCAGTAGAAGTCTTGAACGGACCTTTAGTTACAAATGCTTGCATTTCGAAATGTAATAACCTTTATAGAGATAACACGGTAATGCCACGTAACCGAAATTGAACTATTGGTAAAAATTAGTTGTTATCGTATTCATATAAACGGGGGGGGGGGTCCAAAGTGCCGTGGGAATCAACTCCGGCGTGTGTTTTCTTGTGTTGAACGTCATTTCCGTCTGCTGCTGTTTACCCATAAGGGGGGTGATTTGGGCTTAATCATCTCAGGTGAGGGCTAATGTATATAAAAGCTTCACAACCATGCCAAAATATCAATTTTGAACAATCTCAAGGACGCATAATTTTTCAAATGTGCCAATGTTTTTTAATGTGATCGTGAGTTTGAATAGATTCAGGCGACGACGAAACTGTATATGCGGGCGAACAAACCTTTCAAGTGGTTCGGGTGTGTCGTTTCGGTTTTTTTAAAAACTACAATAACCTGTGGAAATTTGCAATATTTTTCACTCGCTTCACTCGCTTTTTTTAGGAAACACGTGGTCTCGGTCATTCTACCCTGAGAATTTGTTTTCGTCGCCTTAGTGCATTTTTTTGGTTGCCATGTTTTTGAGGTTTTTTCAAGTCGCCAGAAAAAGGAATGCCAACCTCTCTATCAAAGCGTTTTAGTTGGGTCATCCGTGACCATGGAGAACAGAGGATAATTTCTCATTTTACCGTATTTCATGCAGGTTAATGAACAAGTTTGCTAGAAATCCAGGGGGAGGGTCCACGATACAGGGGTCAAAAATGAAAAATGCTCGGATTGATGTAAAAAGGTAACCAGAGTGCGCATCTTGTTTCAATGATTAAAAAGGGTATCGTTTGTACTATGGTTATGGAGAAATGAGACCAAAATCGTCAGAGGTCATCACAAATATATGATTAACTGATTAACGAAAAAATAAATTATGAAACAAACAAGCTTACCTCAATGTTTATGTTTGGAAAGGTTTGAAGTTAATATCACGGGAAAATCCCAAATCAGAAAAAATATGTATCATACAAAATATATATTTTTATATTTATACCAGGAAGAAATGACAGTTCTTTAGAATTCTTTAACTAAGTATGTGGCATCAATTTGAGATCATGTCAATATAGTAACATAATGCATTTTACCTTGGAAATAATGTTAATACGATTTAGATGAATTTCAAATAATTTCAATTTCACTAAAAATTTGTGTGTATGCGTGTCATGTTTGTTTCGTTTTACGTATTGCCGTTCCTATTAGATAATGTTTCATATTGCAAAACACCCGAGTGTGAGGATCTCTTTTATAATATATATATATTAATATATGATATAATACACTATCTATATATCTATCATATCTATTTAATTTATATATATTATATTTATATATATTTATATATATAAATATATATTTATATAATCTAACATATTTATATCTATATATATATTAATATATAATTGTCACGTAACACTAGTTGATGCAATACAGCTTGTTTCGTATTGATGGAAAGGAAAACCAATCCACACCTCAGTTGCTTAGTGCAAGTGAGAGTTAAACAGTATTTAAATTGCAAAATTAAAAATATTAAAAAAAAAAAAATTGACGTGTAATGTAATAAAATTAAAATGATTTTTTAACTTTTATAACATTGCTTTTGTATGAATCAATCAGGTTTGACAGATTATTAGCAGGCCGGTAGTCCTTGAATGTTTGGGCGACTGTGTGTTGTGTTTGTGTGTGTGTGTGGAGGTTCTGTTTTATGTGTGATGGTGTCGTGTGTGGCGCGTGTGTGTGTCCGTCGGGTCTCTCTCGTGCATGTGTGTGTGTCCATCGGTTCGTCCGTTGTCTGTCCGTCAGTATTGATTCGAATTTATTCCTTGACCTTCATCTTGTTGGATGGTTCTTCGGCTCTGTGTACTAGGTCCATTTTGGTTTACTCTAGGAATCACCGCCCTGATCGTGGGAGATACCAAAGAGGACTCCAGGCAACTTGCTGGTGCCTTCATCCTTATCAACTTATCAACCTATGATTTTTAGAATGTTACCTAAGGGATGAAAACTGTCTGGGTGAAACCCGAACCCCCCCCCCCCCCCACACACACATCTGCCCACCCCCTGGTGTTTGGTGATGGGAAAGGGACACGCGTACCATAACTTGCCCCGCATCTCATTGCTTAAAACTGGCGAAGTGTCTTTCCCCAGTCCTTTGCCTTGCGTAGCTAAGGTTCCTCCTGAAACATATCGCACGATGCCTTGCTGGGGGGGGTTGGGTGTGGTTGGGTGCTTGTGGGAGATGGAGTCAAAACAATTTTTTGCCTGGTCTCATCATAAACTCACTCATGTCTTAACGGTCTTTAATATTAACTGTCCCGCGGTGTTTCCCTGTCGCAATCGTTGGGGAGGGCATGACGCCCATATTTACCTGTATATATGTTATGGCTGAGCAGTAACGTACCAACCGGTAGTGGGGGAGGCAGAGGGAAAGTGGCTCGACATAGGGAAAATAACCAGGGGCCCGAGCCCCCTGCTCAGAAGTAGCCGACCCCCCCCCAGCCCCCAATTGAACTGAACTGTTTGGTACAGTGTCTATGGAGAAAGACACAATTCCCCCTCAGAAAAATGTCTCGGCTCCTTCTGCCCCCTGGTTACGCCACTGGGGTTTGTCCATTTCCATATGATCAAGGTCGGCTATTCCGAAAGGGTTCGATTATTAAACAAGTCCACTAGTCCTAATAAATGGAAAGGCCACTGTACCCATATTCAAAAAGGGCTGCCAAGCGGACCTACTATAATTTTTTCCGGAATCGAGGACCTTATATTTAATTTGTTCGGACTATCGGTCCTTTTTAAATTTTCGGATAAACATTGCCCGTAATATAATAAAAAATTATTATTACAATTACGCGCCATTTTATTACATTACCCGTGTTTTAATTACTTACAAAACGGCAAAATTTACATTACGTGTCGATTATTACATTACCGAAAATAAATAACACAATATGTAACAAAGTGACGCGCAATGTAACAATTGACGCGCAATGTAACAAGTGACGCGTAATGTAATAAATTTTTGCGCGGTGTGTAATAAAAAACAGGTAATGTAATAAAAAAATTTGCCGCGTATTTTAATAAAATATTATTACATTATGCCGAAATTTATTAATTACCATTTTGAATTACATTACACGCAGAATTTATTACATTAAGCGGCGTCGATTTATAACTGACAGAAAATAACACACAATATATTCGCGAAAAAGGCCGTAATGTCATAGATTTTGCCGTGTTTTGTAATAAAACAGGTATTATAAAATAGTGTCCGAGTGTTAAAAATATTATATTAATGCGCATTTTTTTTTACATTACCCCCGTTTTATTACCTTACACGGCAGAAATTAATTACATTACCCAAAACGAAAAGAACAACACAATATATTTCGTGTAAAAAGTTACAGAGCGAGCTTCACTTAATAAAATTTTGCCGTGTTGTGTATAACAGGTATGTAATAAAATTTCCGCGTATGTAATAAAATATTATTACATTACGCGGCAATTTTAATTCTTAGCCGTATTATTACTGTACAAAACGGCAGAATTTATTACATTACTCACGGACGAAACTTAACGCGGTCGATTATGACAAAAGTGACGCGTAATGTTAATAAATTTTTGCCGTGTTGTGTAATTAAAAGACTAATGCTAAAATTGGTCAACGTAATAAAATTTATTGTTATAGTTAGTCTAAAACATTATCTTACTCTAAAAATATTGAAACCTGATCAAAGAAGAAAGGTTTCACACACTGTAAAAAATAAAACCTGTAAAAAACAGGCAATTGACTGGCAGCTGGGACTCACTACATGCAGAACTAAAATAACTGAGCCCTAAAATACGAAACTATTGCAGGGAACTGAACGTAAAATAACGGCGTAAAACTCAGCTTCACGTTATTGTTGGTTTTTTGACTTGTATTAAAAAACAATATTACGAATTAAAAAAAACGTTTATTTAATCCTCTGACCAAATTTTTCACGTTGTACTATGGCATTCAATAACAATCGTTGTATTTACGTTACAACATGGTTGTAGAAGTTATATTTCAGGCAAGCTTTTGAGAAAAAAAGGCAATAAACAACGGGAAAAACGTGAAGAAATAAAGATTTAAAACAGTTTATTACGGTCAATGGGACCATTCTAAGTCACCAATTATTAATTATCTATGAATAAACTTAAACATGTACCTACATAGATTAGAACCAGGGCCTTAAGTTACAAAGTCCTAAAACCTTATCAACTACATACATGACTTCCTGCTAGCAGATGCTAAAATTATATATTATATATAATATATAGATATAAGACACTATATATATATCATATCTATAGATTAATATATATAATATTATTATATATATACTACTTTTTCCAATGAAACTAAATATAATACAAAAAGAGGAAAAGAGTTTTTTAAACTTTTTTTTTAAAAATGATAGGGAAAGTAAGATTTTGCAATGTTTAATGACGTGTAATTACCACGTTATTTAACACATTTTATGGGTAACGATTTTTCAATAGTTCGTATTCTTACATTTAAAAACAAGACGTTACAAAAGACTGCAATATACGAAAATATAATAACGGTCAGTGTATAAATACTCCCTTTTTTTGTAGTATATTTGTAGCCACTGTTTATTTACATTTTTTGCTTCCAAATTGTATTTATGTTATGTATAGGTAATAAAGTTTGAAGATTATTGAATAATTGGGGATTACCGTTTAATTTTAAAAGGTATACGTCTGTAAATTAGGAACATTTTTTTAAAAAAAAAACAAAACAGTGCAGGGACTGAACAGCAACCTTTTATCTTCAAGCTTAAAGGTGCAACGAGAGGATTTCAAGTCATCCAATTTTCTGTGATATGTAGTGATTTAATATAGAATAGACGCTCAAAAGATTCCCGACCCTTTTATTTGGTTACAGAAATAATTTCATAAAATGAAAACAAAAGGCTGATTTGGATATGCTTATATTTCAATAGAAAACATAGGCTGAAGTTCGTATGTGCTCCTATACGAAATTAGGAAATTGCACAATTTTTGACCAAGCAACACTTCTCAGCTTAATCCCTTACAGATGGGGATATTTTTGATATAAAGCTTACACCAGTGCAAAATCAGAATTTCACATTTTTGGGGGACACCTGGTATTTGAATAATCTTATCGTTGCACATTAAGAAAATACCTATGCTTTACAACCGATTGTGCAGATAGGCGTTGTTGGTTATACTTGAAGCCATAGTTTATACTACCGACGACTTAACACACCCACCCAAAAAAAAATGACAAATGTCCGCTTATCATGCTGAAGGGTCGCTTTGTCATGTTGAACTGGCCGCTTGTCTTAATTTAAAGATCTAAGTTGTTTAAGAGTTGTGGTGTCTTTTGTTTGTCAACGCCGATGTCATTTCTTCCAACACCCTCACCCTGCCGCTCTCAAAATTGGGAGCAACCATCGAGCGCAGCGGCAGTAAAAAAACAAAAACTCGCCCCTTCTGGGTCACTTATGACAAATCGCACACCCAAATAAATTCCTGGCTACGAGCCTGAACTACAATATTATATGGATTAGCAATCAAGCAGACCATGAACGTGCCGGTGACTACGAGGTATTTCATGGGGTTGCGTTATGCTAAAAAAATACCCAGTGCCCGCGATGCATGCCCAGGGGGCACTCCACATATGAATGGATATGGCGTGCAAGGCGGACGCTTATCAAAACTTTAGGGGCATTGGGCGACAGAGCTATGCAAACAAAAGGTTTGGGTGGGAGGCAGCCCAAATTTGCCAAACAACAAGTTATGTTTCGTGGTGTGGCCAAATTTGCTAAATTTAAAAAAACTTCTGTGGGTGATGAAATTTGGTAAAATCTTTAAAAAGACGGGCTTTGGGTGCAGTGATATAAAGTTGTCAAAAAAATATGGGGTCTTTGGGTTTACAGTTAAAATATGGGGTCTTTTGGAGACAACGATGCTGAAAATACGGGGGTCTTAACGCCCTACCATACGCGTCACCTCCAAAGTGGGCGTGCTCCTGGGTCCTAGCCGCACCGATGATTATCCAATTGCATGCATATGTCTTCAAAGTAGATAAAATGATTCGTGTTCCTATATAAGCCCACAATCTTCCTCCCTCTCAATATATAAGAATAAACTAATACATGACCTTATAGTAGATTCGAACCAGGGCCTTAAGATTAACAAGTCCGAAACCTTATCCACTACACTACATGACTTTACTGATATCATATGCTAAAATTAAATATATATACAAATTTTTTTCAATGAAACTAAATATTATACAAAATGGAGGAAAGAGTTTTTTAAACTTTTTGTTTTGAAAAAACTGATGGGAAATACGATTTTGCAATTTTTTTTTACTGACTTACTTACCACACGTTATTTAACACATTTTATGGGTAAACCGATTTCATAGTTCGTATGCTTACATTAAAAACGAAGTAATTTACAAAAGAATGCAATATTACGAATCATAATAACGGTCAGTGTAAAATAACTATACTCCTTTTTTTTGCAAACTGTGTATATTATTTTGTAGCCCTGTTTAATTTACATTTTTTTCTGCTTACAAATTGTAATTTTATGTTATGTATAGGGTAATAAGCGTGAAAGATTATTGAATATTGGGGTTTGACCGTAATTTAAAAGGTATACATCACGGGTAAAATTTGAACATTTTAACAGATGTCATGGACTCGAACCAGCAACCTTTCTATCTTCAAGCTTAAAGGTGCACGAGAGATTTCAAGTCATCCAACTTTTCTGTGATAAGTAGTGATTTCATATCGATTAGACGCTCAAAAGATTCCCTCCTTTATGGTTAAAACAAAAGAAAAAAAAAAAAATCTTTAAAATGAAATACAAATGGCCGATTTGTATATGCTTATATTTCAATAGAAAACATAGGCTGATTTCGTATTTGCTCCTATACGACTTAGAAATTTCACAATTTTGTACTCAAAGAAACACTTCCTTTCTCAGCTTAATCTTACCGATGGGGGATAAATTTTTGTAAAATGCTTTACAACAGTGCCAACATCAGAATTTTCACATTTTGGGGGGACACCTGTTGGTATTGAATCTCTCGTTGCACCTTTAATGAACTACCTTTGCTTACAACCGATCTGGCAGATAGGCGTTTGTTTTTTTATACTTGAAGCCATAGTTTATACTACTACTGCGTACTACCCCACCCAAAAAAACGACAATGTCCGCTTTATCATGCTGAAGGTCGCTTTTGTCAAGGGTGAACTTGGGCCGCTTGTCTAATCTAAAAGCTCTAAGTTTTGTTTTAAAGATTTGTGGTGTCCTTTTTTTTTGTCAACGCCGAGTTCCATTTCTTTCCAACACCCTCACCCTGACCCTGCCGCTCTTCAAATTTTGGAGCAACCAGCGAGCGCAGCGGCCGTAAAAAAACAAAAACTGTCGCCCTCCTTCTGGGTCCAACTTATGACAAATCCTCACACCGAAATAAATTTCCTGGCTACGAGCCTGACTACAATTATTATATGATTAGCATCAGCGACCATGACGTTGCCCGTGACTACGAGGTTATTTCATGGGTGGTTATGCGAAAAAATAACCCGTGCGCGAGTTGCTAGCCAGGGGGCACTCACATATTAAATAAATGGGTATGGGTGCAAGGCTGTGCCTTCAAACTAGGGCATTGTCGACAGAGGATATCAAACAAGGGTCTTTTGGGTGAGAGGCATCCAAATTTGCCAAAAAACAATTATGTTTTCGGGTGGCAAATTTTCTAATTTAAAAAAAAAACTTCTTTGGGTGAAATTTTGGTAAAATCTTTTTAAAAATACGGTCTTTGGGTGACAAGTTGATAAAGTTTTCAAAAATAAAGGGGTGTCCTTGGGTTACAGTTTAAAATATGGGGTCTTTGGATGACATCGATTCTGAAAATAGGGTCTTAACACCCTAACAATAATACGCGTCAACCTCCAAAGTGTTGGGCGTGCTCCCTGGGTCCTACCGCCACCGATGTTATCCACATTGCATCATACGGTCTCACAGTAGATAACATGAATTCGTGTTTCCTATATACGCCAAACATATTCCCTCAATATCCAATGGAACACCTTATGCTAATTGAACCATAATGAGAAGAACTTAATCATTTTTTCCGGCATTTTGACCGTAATTATCCTTTGTTTTGGATATGGCCTAACCAACAGGTCAAACTTACTTTACCGATACAACAGATATGGTTGAAAGGTCCGCGTTAGACTAGCAGATTTCATGGGTTCCCATGCAAACCCCCTCCACTAATGCCTAACCTGAATTTTTTTAGGACATGTACTCTCTTTTAAGAATTTTTTTGTCACCAAATCATGTTGGGCCATTTGGACCTTTGGGAGGCCATCTTGGATCAAAGAGATCAGTCATATAACGTGGTTCGATTTAGATGAAAGGTTTTTCAAATGATTCTCAAATAAGGAAACAGAAAATATATATGTTTGGCATATTTAGCGAGATGGGTGAAATTGGAATGGTCGCCATGGCGAACCCTAAATTCTCAAAATATGTACCATATACGCTTTGGAACCCTTCGACAAATCATTAGTTGTTGTTTATTATTATTATCATTGTAACGTCGAATTTTCAGGTTTAATCCTCTGGAAATTAGTGGCAATCATTGGTTTTTCCGAAATGCATCAACAAGTTTCACCAGCCTGGCTTTGTAAATCGTTTTGATGTTTTAAATCTCTCCAGAACGACCAATTTACATTTTAGCACATCATACCATTTTGTATTGTGATTGAATTTTTGTGGGGCAGTACCTATGACATGTTCTTGCCATAGTTTATATATTAAAGGCGTCAGTCGTTCAATTATGAAATTGCTTCTTTTCAGCACATAAGGGTTAATTATTTTTTCTTTTATAACTTTTGTTTCAAGGCATATTACTCTACTTAAGCAGAACCAATTTTCTGCAGCGGGTTTGTTTTAATTTGTATAATTATTTAAAAACACCTCCATTGGTGCCGGGGGGGTGGGGGGTAGGGACCCACACAAATTTATCTAATTTGCTAATAATTTTTAAAAAGAACGCATTAGTAGTTACGCATTCAACCAAAAACGGGTTGCAAAAAACTTATGAACGAGTGAGAACACATCTAAAACAAATTCTGGGTCTAGCATAAAACCCCAGCCTTAGGTGTTTATGACCAAATACACCTTTGAAGACTTTATAGACAAATGCCGGAAGACTACCCACTATGTCACACCTCTCCCACCCTTGAAACGTCGGGGACAACTTCCTAATTTGTTCTTTAAAAAAGAGCGTTCTTATACTCCTCAAGTAAGGATGCGATGGCGAGTCCAGGAAGAATTGGAGAATAACTCCAACCAATAATCTGTCAGACGGACACCAGAGACGGACACACAACACGATTATTCTGCCAATATTATATACCTCATATATAGATCCCGGTCATCTGATGGCATAAATTCAAGTAGCTTCAAGACTTGAACCAAAAATGAACTAAGCCCTGGGAAGAGCGGGCATATAGTTCATAAACTAGCCCGGGACACCTATTCCCAGCGTAAAGACTGTCGTACGAACTATCCATCCGTATTATGATGAAGCTGGTGTAAGAGATGAATATAAGAAGACAATCCCATTTTGGTTACTCGTAACGTGCGTGTAGTGTAAGTCTGGATACAAAACATTGAGCAAGGAAATGGCATGAATCGCGGCATAAGTATTCATGCTTGAGAATGTAGATGAAGATCTGAAAAGGAATCAGAGATGCAGCTCCTAGGGCTAAGACCAAACGGCAGGTAAAAATACACCGTGAAGATATCCGAGGATTATTAATTTGACACGATGACGGCCATCTTGCAGGCAGTGTAAGAGTTGCCGAATTCGGAGCTCGATCATCGAGTCAATGATTTATTTTTTTTTTTTACTCGATCGCGGGTTTGATACGTTCTTCCCCCCTGGAGTTTTGGACATATTCCAAAAGTAGAAGGGGGCTTACCGGAAAAATGAAGAATCAACTGAACGTGCAACACCGGATTATCTTGGGGACACTCCGAGTCATTTTACTCACTCCCTGACCACTAATACCAATTTCATTTAATGTATGGAAAAACGCATATAGTGGATTTGAGGCCTTAAACAGTGCTCAAAAACATGATAACACAAGCTACTCGCATCATTCACGAAGAATGGTAGGGGTACCTATCAGATAATCGAAGTATAATGAAATGTAAGGAAAGTTGTTACGCCCCTGACGACAAAAAAAAATGGACAAGAAGTCGATACGGCGATCCGTTTGGACTCCAAATCATTTCCTCAATACAAGAAAGGTTGATTGCTAATTCTTCACAAAATTTTGGACCATTAAGTTACACAAATTGTGAAACCATGCAATGCACGCCATGACATGGCCTACACATGTATAGGCTGTGTTAGCATCCCGGGCTTCTTCGTAGAAGTTCTTTTCCCAATCAGCTGACACAAAAAATCTATTCGGTATATAGAAACAAATATTGACTATTTTTATTCGGAGCATGGTGAAACGATAGGGCCTCGGTGATCTCGAAAACCGTACTATGGGCTATAGTTTCACTTGCCCTCATATAGAGCATCAGCCCAGAGAACATTTGGTTAGACGAATGAGGTACCAATATCTGACATTGGGAATGTATAGGGGCTCACCTGAATGAACAGAAATGGGAGTCTGCCGGGTACCACCAGGTTGGTGGGTCCTGGGGGCCGCCCCAAGGAGCCAAAAATGGCGTGCTAAATAGATGAAGGAGTACCACTAAATCCCACCCCTTGTGCGCCCACTACCATGGCCTATTCAGAAGGCACAATGACAGACATTTTCACCGTGGAAAAGGTCCGCCAGACCCACACAAAGTGCACCCCCTCCAAATGCGAGCTTAGATGAGCGAGGTACCACTCAGAAATAATGTTCAAATTAACACAGTGAGTTTGTGGAATACCAAAATGGGTTAATACCCAAACAAATTGACGACATTGCACTACAGGTACTCAGCAGAGAAGTAGTTACATATGTGCCGCCGATATGGGTCACACTTTCATGCCTTACTTTAAAAATGTCCGTAAATTAAGAAAACGATTTTCCGTAAATGTTACGGAAAATCTGTTTTAGAAACAATAAAAATAAAAAACACAAAACATTAAAAAATGTTAATTTACGGGAAATTTAAAAAATTTCCTGGCAGCAATATTTACGGACTTTTTTTTTTGTTCCGTAACATTTTAAATTACGGAATAAATTCTGTTAAAATACACATGTTTTTCCATATGAGACAAATTTCTGTAAAAGTACTTCAAAGTTCCGTTAAGTGACAATTCTGTAAAATTTCCCTTAAACAGTCTGGAAAATTCTGCGACAGAAATTTCCGTTTAAATTTACGGAAATTTTTTTAACAGTGTTACTATAACAATGGGGTCATTTCCCACATGATACTATATTGATGGTCATTTTTTGAGTTTTGAGGTCATTGCTCCTATATAAAGGGGTCCATTTTCAATTTTTGGTCGCAATTTACTATGAAAATTGGGTCAATTTTCTAATTTCGAAAAAATCACAATGAAAATGAGTAAAATTTGTTTCCGATTCGGAAAAGGACTATGAAAATTTTGTAATTTACTATGAAAATGGTGCGAAATTCAAAGCCAACTAAAAAAAAAATGGCGTCTTCGAAATTCGGAACCAAAAACTATATAAATGAGGTCATATTTTTGTACAATTTGGTCACTATAAACATGGGTCGATTTTTTTACTCGGCCGGACGCCCACACCTGTAACAATTTTGGGTCGAGTACCCCCCCTTAAGAATATGACGAAAATTGTCACACTATGTCCCCGGGGGGATTCCAGGGGGGTATACCCCCGATACTTTGAAAAGAGTGGATGGTCAATACGATCATTCCCCCAAGTGACGCCCCTCCTGTTCATGGGTTTCCGACAAAATAACTCATATTTTACCAGAATAGTTTAAAAATTGTAAATTTCTGCATTTTGTTCTTTAATTATATTTAATTTTTAAGTGTTTTTTGCTTTTTTAAATTTTTGGGTTAGTTTGATAAGACAAATTAGCTTATCTTATCAGCAAAAACCTGTTTCATTCGTAAATTTCATTCAGCCCCATCATCCAAAGTAATGTAATGCCACGGATATGGAAACATTGTGTTATTATTATATAAATATACCTCATTTTGATGAAATATGCGATTGTCAAAATGAATTTTTTGAATGACCCTCATACAGTATCTATATTATAAGGGGAATTGCCACTTCGTCTTATATCATTTCGTCTAATAGCCTGATATCTAATTCCATTTTGTCTAAAATCCCATAGTCTAATACCCACCTACTCTAATTTAATTTTGTCTATTACCCTTAGACTAAATACATTTTGGTCTATTCACCACATCGGCTAATACCATTCGACTAATGCCATTTCGTCTAATTCCATTTCGTTCTACTCCTCATTTTGTCTAATGCATGTTAAACTGAGGGCACCATATTACACTATAAATAACAAACACTAAATGACATGTTCACATTATTATTCCGAATTTCAACCTTTTATACGTTACCTAGCTTTTCTTAACACTGCCATTCACACATAATCTGTGATATGTTGAAATTAAGTTGACCTTTCATAATTTTATGCATGTCACAATTCTGTTTGTAACACAGAACATTGTTGGCATGTTTTCATGTTCAAATGTAGTTTGGTAGTTTTGGTGTGTGATGGCTTTTCTTGTCTTTTCGTCTTATTCCTTATCTAAATAAATAGCATATAACACAGCATTTGAGATCTGATGGCATAATTTTAAATGGTTATAACTAATATTGAAAGACCTTTTCTTGAAAAAACTCGGGAGTGTTTCGGTTAGCCGTACTCACCAGCCTTAAGGACATCGTGACTAATATAACAATGTTGCAATGAGGGCGCAAGCCGGTGCACGAGGTTGTTTTGGTCTGGAGCAGTCGACTTCAAATATGCATTTTTTCCCTCTTTACGAAAAACAATGTGCATTGTTATTAAACAACAACGACACAATTCAAATGAAAGTGTTGGAAACAATTTTTGCGTACTCTTTCGTTTCAAGAATTTGCTTGCACTGTATTTGTAGAATAACAAAGTATTGTTTGTGCATACATGGTATCGCTCCCCGGGGGGGCCACTTGTAGTCCCAAGGTGGATAGCATGCTCGTGTACAAAACGCGTAATTAGGGCGGTTTTTGAGATCATGCGATGTATCGCGCGTTTTTACATTGTTTATGGGTAGCAAATCGTCAAAATTCAAAATACGGGATGCTTTTCACGTCGAAAAAACGTGTTTAGGTGTGATATTTTTAGTACTGTAAAAATTTACGTGAAATGCTGGAAAATAGTGGTTTTGTTCCAGATTTCGTCTGATTTCACATGGTAGATTCCTGCGGTGTGTAACGCGTTTTCACCTTATTTCAGCTTAATATTTTCTCTATGTCGTTGCGTCTCTACCATATAGCCCTTTATATTTGGGTTTCATTTCATTTATCGCGTATTTATTCTACACTAAGAATATCGTTTAGATGTAGGCTTGTCTACTGCGTAGAAACAGAAGTAGGGTCTGTCTCTAATTTAAGTCAATCAAAATAAGGTCATTGATATTTTAGTCCGGTTTTAACTTAGTTAAATTAATGGTTGAATATGCAGGAAAAAATCAATTACGACACCGATAGCACCCATTAAAGAAATAGGGACCAAACTTTAAGTCTATGGATTTGAAATTTTAAAACATATTAGGCGTCGGATAATGCGCAATTGACGCTTTACACAAAAGAGTGAAATAAAAAAACTTCAGTGAAATCTTGTGTAAAAATTTCCTTTATCAGGTTAGGGCCAGTTACAATAAGAGCCTATAGCCTGTAAACTGGTTAAAGGCACATTTATAACGTGCTCGTTAGGGTAGCAAAATTAAGTCCAGATACTTGTTTAGGCGTATTTTTAACCTTGTGCCCCCCATGCATTACTATTATTCGGGTTTTAAAATTAAACCAAAACCCTTGTTAAGGGTATCAAAACCAAGCCCAAAGTACTTGTTTAGGGTAGCAAAATCAACGAAAATACGTGCTTAGGGTGTTTTTCTTGCCAAGTGTAATACGCGCTTAGGGTACGCGTTTTGGGAGGCCATACACTAGCATGATATCCACCTTGGAATACCAGTGGCCCCTCCTGATATCGCTCAAACCACGACGTACGGTGTTGTTACCTGCTATATCCTTCTAATTTGCAGATCAATCAGTATCACTAGAGTGAATCAGATGGCAGCTTGAATACGTGCATGCTAGCCGTCATCAAAGTTATTTTATCTGAAAATAGGTTAATGAATGATACATCTTATTTTTTGAAGCAGTTTGGAATTTGGAAACATCTCGGTAAATTCGGATTATTCCTGGCGTGTCAAAATGCAATTGGGCAGATTTCAAAGACGAAAATATAAGTCTTTAGCTCGGAAAAAAAGACACTACAGAATATATAGTTAGAGTGGATTTAACACAAGTTATGTGTAGGTTTGTTTGTCACGTTCCAAACTGTATATCCCCGTGTCCGCTTTATTTAAAGCCATTTTAGCCAATAAACAACTTCCCGTTTTTTCTGTTCTGTATTTTTGGTGCCTCTTTTTCAATTTGTAGAGTCGACAAAAAGATTTCCAAAGCGGCTCGTGGTAATGTTGTGAGGTTCGGCTTTTTGTGGGAAGGTCATTAGTGACAGTATTCCATATTTCTTTTCATAGCTACAAATATCGTGAAAAGTTAAAACATTTATGCCTTCATAAAAGAATTCCATGTCATGGCAAAAATGTACTTTTGTACCGTACTCAGTTTCGCTATATAGTCGACCTGTCCTCGGGGTCTGTCCGCAAGTGGTCCGTCAAGAACCGTTTTTAAAAATGTTTGTATTGTGATAAGGCTTTTAAAACTTCATTTTTGTGGTTCAAAAAATTTACGTGCAACTGTTTGAAGACGCTATTTTGGGGTTAATTTTTACATTGTGAATCCTGAAGAAAATCAATTTGACTTGTGAAAATAAAGTTAAGGGTACTATGAATACAGCATTTTTTTTATTATACGTTTTATTTCTTTATTTTTATTGTTAATTCATTATTTTTTTATTTGTCACTTTTTAATTTATTATATTTTGTTTCCTTCTTTATTCCTTATCTACTTTTTTATTTTTTTTTGATCTTAGACGAATATATATTTAGTGATATTCGTCTCGGGTTTTTTATTAATGTCGTTGAACTTCATAAAAGGAACTAATTTTGGTTTAAAAAAAAAAAAAAAAAAAAAAAAAAAAACTACAATTGAAACTGAGGAAGAAACTACCTTTCTGTTGGCTTTTTGTTTGACTATACTCGGAGCTTCCCGCAAAAGTTATGATCGAAAATGTAACTTCTCAAACTGACATCTCTTTCAGATTTAATTGTCTCCACTTAAAAAAAATATTCTCAAAAGTAAATTTAAGAGATATGGATAAAAAGCAAATTAAACCTACTTATTGGACTATGCATTGTACTATAATAATTCGCACTTGCTCCGGGAGAATCTTTGCACGATAGGGAAGTCAAAACTCCGTGCGATCCTAATTCCTAAATTGCTTATAAAATTTTTCAATGTTTAAAACATAGGCTAATTCGTAATTGCTCCTATACGAAATTAGAAAGGCACATTTTTTGTACCAAAGAAACATTTCTGCGGCTTCATCCTTCTAGATCCTTTTACATCAGGGCAAACTCAGTACTTTCGATTTTTTAGAACACCTGATATGTGAAACTCTTGTTGCCCTCACGGTCGTACAGGAAGTGGTCTGGATCGTTCGTCACGCTGACGTGTCCGGCGATATAACCGACCACTGTGGAAACCCTCCGTAAGCCGTATTACTGCACCACCACGTTCAGTTTCATTTCAGGTTCGCTCCTTTGGAGCCGGTGTGAAGCATATATAGTCCGGCGGGGTTCGAATTCCGGGCTCCGAAGACGATAACGGAATAAACGTGAAACTAATGCTGCGTAAAGAGTCACTGAATCGATTCTCCTATTGTTCACCATTGTTCCCGGACTAGAGTACGCCTGACAATGGTTACTTCTACACCGGGTCACTGCAACCTATTGCTTGACCCCTGGTTTGTAAACTCTGTTCACGAGAAGTGACTGGGTTAACACAAAACTGGGGTAAAAATCTGTTCACGAGAAAAGTGACTGGTTAACACACTGGTTCTGGGTGGTTCTGCAACAGATGTATGTGGTGTGTTTGTGTGTGTTACTGATGCTGCCAGACGCGCCAACCGGCGCATCAGTATCTTCTGGTGCTTATGCATAGATTATGGGAAAGCCTCGCGTCGGACAGGTTAAACTCCGAGCGCAGTGGGGCCCTCTTTCATGTTCCCTTTCCGTCTGAACACTCGGAATCGTCACACTGTCACGGCGTCCTCATTATCCATAACATTCGATGCATAACCGTGTGTGTGTGTTTGGTACTGATGCCTGCCACCTCGCTGCCACCGCGCATCAGTATCGTCTTGGTGCTTATGCATTGGATATAGGAAACCGGGCGTCGACAGGTAGACCCCGAGCGCAATTTTTTTTTTTGGGGGGGGCCCTCTTTCATGCTCCCTTTCGGTCTACACTCGGAATCGTCACGCTGTCACGGCGCCCCGTCTTCCCATACACTCAATGCATAACCGTGTGGTGTGTGTGTGTGTGCGATGTCCGCACCTAACCACAAGCCCTTTTTGGTTATAAAGCCGTATACGGCAACGGAACCCTGGGGTTAGGGGTAGCCGTATACGCTACGGAAACAATCCCTTTATTTATTTTGCTTATAAATATGTTCTATTTATGATATTCTGTTGTGAGACGTTGGTTATAGTGGCCTCGAATTCTTACGTTCAGCTCAAGGCGCGGGAATTATGATCAGTCTCACAGTGAACAGACTATATCATGCCATTGCTTTTTATCATTTGCACTATGTTCTTGCTAATTAATTGCATGTTTGTTCTCATTTAAATGTAGTCAGCCAATGACACTGTTTTATAATGTAAGGAGTTCAGTTCTAATGTTTTGTATTAAGGAAGGGACCGCCAAGACATAGTTTTAGAAACACAGAAAACATATTTTCTGGATCTGGTGACTATGTACCACAACATGAAGACGCTACGCACTTGACACTTTGTTACAGGATATATATGGATGTAGTTTCGATAAGCCATAGATATGAATAAAATACCACGTTCACATTTTTAAGAAACTTGTCGGTAAGAGTTCAATAAGCTATGTAGCTAGATGTATAGCAAGACCGGTTTCGTTCGTGCGGATAATGATATTAATGCCGAACTCCATCATTGCGCCTTTAATGGCAAAAGATTAAAGAAACTAGGGTAAATGAATGTTTAAAAACAAGTGACTGTTCATCTATCCCAAGGCATATATTATAGATAGGTCTTGCTGGTATTTGATCAGGTGATGATCGTGCATGATATCGATATTATAGACCTATGCCTAATATTGGTAATCTGGTTAAGATATTCGTATAAGTTATTAGGATCAGTCAAAGTATAAAACACCATTTTACGTTCGTATGTGTGTAATGACAACAACTAGAAGCGATTGTTAGCTAGATTATTCATAGGTAGTCAATTTGGGGGGACATTTGGTAAGTGATGTTTAGATGTCCTTTTTAAACTAGCTCTTAGCGATAATCTTTGGTATATGAGTTGAATGGCATGAGCTGCACAGCACATTCTGATGTTGTCGTGGTGGTAAGTACAGAAGTACTATATCGTGTGCTAAGTCTGCATGGATACAACGATTCAATGCTATTCCTTCATTGGTCGATTTGCGCGTTTCAGCAAAGTGATGAATGAATATAGGAACAATGAAGATCACTTTAAGTGGTACGGACTTAGTGTGTTTTTTGTTCGATCACTGATGATACATGTTATTGAAAATGGCGATCCGTACGGTGTTCGGTATACTGCACGGATGAAACATGTAACTCAGGCCCGATAATTTGGGTTATGTCCGTAGGTTACAAGTGACTTGATGTTAACGTGATAAGTTGAATTGGATCCGCGTGGTAGTGAATATTTAAACGAGAGCTAGCATTTATTTAGTACTCTCTGCGGGGTATTGGCTTGATATTGGTAAAGGCAAAAGACGATGCTTTTCTTGCGTGCAAGAGTAAACTATGAATTCATGTGTTTTGTCACCATGATGATTGATACGATATGTAGTATAGTCTAACCTCGCACTATTGAAATTTTTTTTTTTTGTGAAATTAACATCAACTTATGAGATATAGGCCTATATCTGGTATTGGTATTGGTAAAGGATTGATTTTATACAATATGGTGATAATAGTTTTGAATAGGCGGTTGGTCAAGACTCTTGGATGAAAGAGTAAAATAGCCACTCAATACGTTACTTGTGGTAATTTTAGGCAGTTTGAGCTGTACGGCTTATCATGAGATGATGTAAAAGTGTCAATAATATTCGGTATGAACTCCACGGAACCGTATTCCAGTTCTCTGCGCAGCAGTCGCCCCGATCCACTCAATTAGAACGGGTTAATAACCATAAAGTATAAGGGGGACACGCCAAGACATGTTTTAGAAACACAGAAACAATATTTTCTGGATCTGGTGACTATGTACCACAACATAATACCATACCACTTGACACTTTGTTAGCAGGATATGATCGGATGTGTTGCGATCAGCCCATTATCTGATAAAATACCACGTTTCACATATTTAAGAGACTTTCTGGTAAAGAGTGCAATAAGCTATGTAGCTAGATGTATAGCATGACCGGTTTCGTTCGTGCGGAACTGATATTAATGCCGACCTCATCAGTTGCAGCTTTGAGCAAAAGATAAAGAAAAGAGGGTAAATATGTTAAACAAGTGACTGTTCATCTATCCCAGGCATATATTATAGATAGTCTTGCTGGATTTGATCAGGTGATGATCGTGTATGATATCGATATTATAGACCTATGCATATATGCTATCGGTTATAGATAGTCGGTATAAGTTATTATATCAGTCAAAGTATAAAACCCATTTTAACAGTTAGTATGTGGTGTAATGACAACAACTAGAAGCGATTGTTAGCTAGATTTATTCAGTAGGTAGTTCAATTTGGACATTTGGTAGTTATTTAGATGTCCTTTTTAAACTAGGGCTTACAGATAAATCTTGGTATATTGATGTGGATATGCATAGCTGCACAGCACATTCTGATGTTGTCGTGGTGGTAAGTACAGAAGTATATATCGTGTGCTAAGGTCTGCATGGATACAACGAATTCAATGCTATTCTTCATTGGGCGAATTTTTTTTTTTTTTTTTTTTAATTTTGGGAATTGGCTGCCACCGGATATCAACGGACTTAGGTGTGTTGTTAGATCACTGATTTCATGTTATTGAAAATGGCGATCCGTACGGTGTTCGGTATACGTGCATGGATGAAACGTGTAAAATCAGGCCCGATAATTTGGGTTCTGTCCGTATGGGGGGGGGAGTTTACAGTGACTGATGTTACTGACAGTGATTGGATCCCGCGTGGTAGTGAATATTTAAACGAGAGCTAGCATTTATTTAGTACTCTCTGCGGGGTATTGGCTTGATATTGGTAAATGGCAAAAATACGATGCTTTTACTTGGCGTGGCAGAGAGTAAACTATTAATTCATGTTTTTTTGGTCAGCCATGATGATGATACTGATATGTCGTATCCCCGGAACCAATTAATCCCATCAGTAGCACTAAGTTTGTGGCAGAGACATACTTGATTAGTACCATGTTTCAGGGGGGGGGGTAGGACCTATCGCTCGATTTGGGCATTGGGGGATTTCCAAACGGTAATTTGTGACACTGCTACGTGCATTTACGATGGCAAGTCTCGTCCCAGTGACATTAAAATCATCTCTTCAACCTTTGTTCAAAGATCTTAGTATATCACTTATAATTAAGAAAAAAATATTGACTTCAAAATCCGTCGGGGTTAGTGTATTAACCCCGCTGCAACTATGTAATTCCAATAACGGTCATTTAGATTAATATATTCGTGACCAGGCCTATCTTTAGTCAAGTCTGTTTGTACCCGTTCGCTATGCGTCAAGCGCCCCCTACCATTAATCTTTGAAACAGACTAGCACCCGGGAAGTTGATGCTGGTGTTGAATTTGCTGTTCTGTTTTAGGTTGGCAATGTCCTACCCCCCTGCAATGTTTGGTGTTTCTCGCTTAACCAGTCAAGTGTCTACCC
>JAMKCH010032774.1:0-132182 GCA_023653785.1 Ophioderma brevispina
TTATAACCATCCAGGTACACAGAATATTCACAATGCAAGCATATATTGGAATAAAATCATAACGTTATTATAACGTTCCATTGCAATCCATTAGTTTTTTTGTAAGCCATTACATGATATTTATCAACGTTTACCTAGTTTTATCGCCGTGTATGGACGGTATGGTGTCTAAATTAGGTTGTAAACAAATAGATCACTTAACAACTCGGAATGAATATATAAATAATAAATTAGCCTTCGAAAAGTAAGTTGACTACCTTTCGTACTAATGGTTAAATGATGGGACTCCCACACGGAAAGCCCTATTTGTTTTAGGCAGTGCAGCCACCGCAAATATATAGTAAAAATATATTGTAAAATTATGGAGATTTTCATTTATTTTCTGATCCTAAACCGCTCTAATCTCCAAAGTATCTGAAAGCATCCGTTAACGAAAATATATTGTAGTTATACGTTTGCTCTAGCAGCAAGATTCAGCAAGATTTATGATCACCTTCCCAATACAATGATTGCCAGATGTTTTTCATATCTTGTCATGTGCAGCAATAATGTCTATGTAAATTTCACATATCAATCTTCTTAAGGTTACACATCTATTCATGCACGATTATACCTTACGCAATTGGCAGTCATTCATCTCAACCAATCCCGTAGATAATCGGCGCCATCTTGTTCAATCACTTTTACCCTAATGCTGTTGATTCCCGGCGCATTTTGGAAGGTTCTGGTGTTCATAGAGATATATGTGTGTGTATTGTCGTTTGCATGTCTTTGTTTCTTTTAATTACACTCTTTATTGTTACGGTTCGTACAATAATGATCACGTTTGTTCCAAATATTACTCTTAAACGTAAATGTAATAGGTCAAATTTTTAAAATGTTCCAATCATGTTGAAGTGTATGACATATTGTCCGTCTAGTCATAAGGATTCCAAAAATGTATAGTTTGAACTATCTATGACCGTTGGTTTGGGAGTTATAGGGTAAAATATCTAAAATGGTAAAAAAAAAATGTCAATTTTCCATTTGTACAGGGGTCAAAATCAGATGTTGCTCCAATTTTGGTAACAAAAAATCAAAATAATTATTTTTAAATTTTTTTAGTGTTGAGACCCCTTAAATCAAGTTCTCATGAGCCTAGTGGAATTATTATAGTTCAGTAAGTAGTCCTATTGATATACTTTAATTTACTTTTTATCCCACCATTCTACGATTAATCGTTATTTAGAAATCCTGCGCGCAGCGAAGACATATCAATTTTGTCTGGGAAACACTTTTTTATTTTTTATTATATTTTAGAAATGCTATTTTAAAATTATTTTCAATTACAAAGTAAGCACTTGAATTTTCATTAATAATTGTGAAAATTAGAGGTCAAAAGCTTAATTACTTTTTGAGATATAAATTTTTAAACCTTAAAAATTTAAATATCGCAGCTTGAGGAAACAATAAAATACATAAGAAATACCACAAGAAATTTCAAGTCGCGAAGCGACATTTTCGACCGTAACTTTTGAACGGAAGTTCCGATTGTTGTCAAACCAAAAGCAAAACAAAGGTAATTTTCTCCTTTAAATTATAAATGTTCATTTTTAGCCCCTCCAACCCCATATTCCCCCTTAAATACTATGATAGTTGCTCCTGCTCTCTCAATGTTGGTTTTAAAGTTTTAGGAAGAAAAAAGTCGCAGAGAATCAGCGAAATACCCACCTTTCTTAGCTGGTAAGTACCCCGCATTACAGATAAGCACATGTAATGGATATCCCTTAGCTTTGTAAGCATTGATGAATTCCATGGTAGACGAAAGAGAACTCAAGTCCAGCTTCATGAATTCCACATTCAAGGGTTTTGGGCTGGCTGCAGGGGCTGCATTACTAGCACCTTCAGCTTGTTGCGAACTATCAGCAGCGGCATCAGCAGCACCGGTACCTTCGCCTTGCTGTGCTTTATTTTGTTGTGCTGTTTCCTCTATATGTTCCTTCCTCATTTGCTCTATAGCCTGAAAGGGGATATTGTCAATATATTTCTGAGAATTAGCATCTGAACAAGGTAGAAAATATTTTTTTTTTTTACTTTTGGAGGTGTTTTTTGTTTGTTTGCTTGTTTTTTTGGTTTTTATTAGGTAAAACTCTGTCCTGTTATCCTGCTTAGGTATAATAAAATAGGCTCTATAAAACACTTATTTGATGAAACAAGGTTGCGAAGGAATTGCATATGTATTCCGACGTAATATACTAATACTAACCGAGTTGAAAAAACGAGATGAAAATATTTTTAAAACATGATATACTTCATTAACAAATTTAAGATTCTATTTAGGTCCGTACATAGTACCTAAGCCGCAAATAGTAAGGTGCTATTTTACGGCAGTACATCTGGTACAGTGTGAGTCAATAAAAACCCTACATTCAGGAAAGTTTTTTTTTTTCTTCAAAGGTTAAACGTTATTTTTGCTTGAATGTTTGCTTTGGTTGTTAATTTACAGGGATAGACAGGCTATCAGAAGATTTTTATTTGGTGTCTTTCGGACTTTGGGTTCAGAAACTATGTCAATTTTGCCGAGAGACCTAAAAAATCTGTTTGGCCGATTTTAGCCATACAATGCGGAGAGACTGACACCGACGTATACCATAACATATTATAGCAAAGCCAATTCACACATGCAATTTCAGATGGTATCGATTTCTTCTCGACAAAAACATATCAATTTTAATAAAACGGTCTATTTTGTAACATAATTATAAGTAAAATATCTTCAACAAATTAAATTACCATTATTCAATCATAAAGAGTCAGTTATTGAAAAGTCTCAGTTCATGAACATAAAGAAACTGCTCAGAGATTTTTGTTTTACATCTCTAAGGTAATTATTTTGCACAAATACGGTATACTCAGCATCCATAAATTGCAAGAAGAAATACAGCAGATTTTTTCTGTAAATAAATTGGAATTAAAACATAAAATTCAATATCGCACTGTTTTTTCAAGCGGAATACAAGTGTCCATACCCAGTGTCCATTTTACGAAAATGTGTCACATCTGTGTCAATGAAAAGTTACATCTGTAATACTTAACAAATTTTTAAATACACAACCCATGCATTAAAGAAAGTAAAAACACTTCAACACATCAATTCTGTCAAGAATATATTTCGTCTTTCCTTCATCTTGGCACCCTGCCAACTGAAATTTTGTAATTTACAAATGGAAAGTTACTCCTATTAATTCGAGTACTTGATTGAATCAGAAAAGTGGGTGGTACCAACCATATTCACCCATGTGACGGTAAGATGCGTTCTTTCACTGAATGGCAAATCAATATGGCTATACCTGTTATTGCAACTTTTAAAAAGGAGAGATTTTCTTATACTGGGTTGTGTTGACAATATTGTCGCAATGGGGGTCCAGAAGGGTATCACAAATTACGGAAGAAAACGAACTATTGATATCTGTTTGTTTGTGCATAGACCAATGGTTTGTAACTTATGTGGGTATATTTCGACATGTTGCGTTTCTTTTTTGGGGTCTTTAATTAACACTTAAGTGCATATGTCTTTTGCATCCGTGGTACTTAAAGAGTTTCACTTTGCCCCCTCAGATATGCACATTTCCATAACCTTGGCACGGGTAATGACATTATTACTAATGAAAGAAATTAAAAAGATATCGATCTATTATAAACTTGTTATAATGTGATATTAATACTTATGTATAACATCAACAATGGAATAACTAAGAAGAATTGGCGGTCTTATACTTACCACCGGTAAATTTATAGTGAAATTTAAGAAAAGTTGAAGCTATGAAAAGGGGGGGGGATTTAATAATTATGATATGGCGTAAATTATGAATCTTTGTGATATGGTATGATGCGATGTGATATAGAATGAATGATAGGGCATGTATAGATATGATAATTATATTAATATGAATCAATGGTATGATATGGTAAGACATGGTACAGTATGATATATGATGTTATGAAAATATATGAGATAAAATAGTTACCAATGTCACACACAAACTGAAAAATCAGATATAAGAATTCTAAATATGAAATGACTTATGATATGAACTATTATATGCATGAACAGATAATTATAGATATAACTTGTTATCATTTGATATTAATATTTGTGATGTGAACATATGTTAAATATGAATAAATGCAAAAAAAAAAATAGCGTTCTGAAATTAGAAGCGAAATATTAATTTCCATGCGCGGGAAAAGTGGCCATTTTGTTTTTTTTTCTTCTTTTCGCTTATATTACACTAAAAAGTTAAACTAATGGTTGCTTCTGGCTTAGCAGATTGTTCTATATAATCAAATTGATTATATAGAACAATGACGTTGGGGGCTTGATACATTAGGATTTTTTGAGACCTTTTTTTCCGAAACATTTTACCATTCATTTTACAGGGAAATGGATTCCTGTCTTATATTTTGTTTACCTATATTATATAGAAGCTCGGTGAAAAACTGGCGAGCATTGAATTAAATAAAGACGAACAATACACTCGAACCCGGTCCTCTCGCTATCTAGGCGTGAGAATTACCACTGGGCCACAGAGTACTGTGGCCCAGTCAGTCAGAACACAAATAAGTAGCATTTTTGAAGGAAACTGAATTTTATGGAGCAATGAAAGTAATTTTATCACATAAACGTGGTTTTAGAAATGGAATACGATGGTTAATGTTACAAGATATAAGTTCCGCTTTTTCCACTCCCTGTATTATTTAAGCCTTGTTCAAGGCGCTCTACCAAATTCAATCATTAGTTTACACGTCTGATATAAATATTGTCATCACATAAGGAGTGGGGCATATCCCCGGCCCCTCCCTAAAACTAAAAAATGACGAGAATTCACTCTATTAAACACCTAATTTGTGTGTTCAATAAGTTCAACTCGGGCACAGCGCCTTGTTCAGTCTGTCAGGCTTTTTCTGCGTTTGCAAAAATTTGATAGGTCCTGGAGTCTTATAAAAAGATATAAGAAAATTAAAACCACAAGCAATGTAAGTAAGGCTACGTATTATTTGTACTAGCGGTTACTATATATAAAAATAAAGATTTCTTTAGTTAGGAAAAAAAAACGTTTTATTAAAATAAATGGAAATTACAGTTACTGTTTACATGCTCTATGGGGATATTATACACCAAAAGATAGTGTAGAGATCAAGTACTAACCTTAGTTGCTTTTTCTTCTGATCTACAGTCAAAATACTCTTCTCCCTCCAAGTGAGCAATGCGTTTAGCTGAAGCATATCCGAGACCTGAAAGTGAATTGAGATCATAGTGTCGACATAAATGACGTCTGGTCACAAATAGCAAAAAAAAAAAACAATCTCCGCAAATCGTGAAATTAAGAAAAATAAACCGAAACGAATAACGAAACAAACTAGTAAACTATGTACTGCAATCAGCGTTCATACATAAAATATACACGTCAATTATA
This sequence comes from Ophioderma brevispina, assembly GCA_023653785.1. Lineage (NCBI taxonomy): Eukaryota > Metazoa > Echinodermata > Ophiuroidea > Amphilepidida > Ophiodermatidae > Ophioderma > Ophioderma brevispina. The sequence goes on from JAMKCH010032774.1 coordinate 5,457, forward strand.
TAATAAAGTAATATAAACATGCACACTGTTGAATAATCTTTAGTTCAGGTGTCAAGGAGGCGGTCTGTATTAGTATACTGGTAAAGAATAAATAAGAGGTCATAAGTAGTGCAAAAAAATAGTAATAGGTCGCGTTGGGAGTGAATTGTGAACCAATTTGGGTAAATGTATGAGAGGCAACTAATGGTAGCCTAATTTTACCGTACATATTACGATATCTGTGATAATTAGTTAATTAATGAGATAATTAAACCTCCAATTACACCAATGCATCTTCGTCGCGATGTACCTCTGCATTGTGGATATAATTACAAATAAATATTTAAATGCATCAGCTAAAACAAGCGCTCGCTGATCCTTCTACGCCCCGTTAATATTAGAAAAAATAGAAGACCCCCCCCCCCTTACTATTTTCTCCCCCATGCCCATCAAATCAATAAAATCGATATGTGTAAACCTCGGATAACATTTCTTACGTACGATTTACTAGATATATAGTCCTTCGGCATTGTGCAAACCGTAAAAAAAACCCTGCCATTGTTTTCATAAGTCTGCTAATTTATTATATACGCAAAGAAAGCTGTGTGGGAAAAATTACAAGAGGCCTCCGAATTTACTACTGCAACACTGACCACGCCCTGAGATATTAATAATGATAGGAATTGAGAAAGACTACCATTGCAGTATCATGCTGTCTATTAATTACTTCATAGTCACACACGCTCAGTTGCTTTCAGCTCCCTTTACAACATGTATAATGCAATAACGATATGAAATTTCAGATAACGCGACAACATAATTATCATATCCGTACAGCCATAATCCATTTTCGTACGTGCACCACACACGCGCGGCGCGCGCCACGCAAAACCACACACACCACACACACACACATGTGTGTGGTGTCTGTGTGTGTGTGTTTTGTTTGGGGGTAGATTTTGCCTATTGGGAGCATAACACACCCATCTGCGAGAATAATAAATGCAATAAATGCAATTTTTCCAGGTCATGCAACCTTCGCTACAGGCAACATATCTTTCTAACCATAACTGAAAATGCAAACCCCCTACCTGATTGCCACCGGTTCAATAAAATGTCCGGTCAGGTGCATTGGATTGACCTGGAATGTTAGTTTAGCCCCCCATTTTCTAACCTTTGTTCCACCGTTCTCAATATATCAGACCGCTACACACTAACGCCGTCCCTCAACCTTAACGTTGTGCAGTGTCCGTGCCTTACCATAGCGTGTAATGCAACGTATTAACTGTGCACGCTTAATAGTGCTCAAGCTAAATCTGTATTCCATCTGCTGTGTTTGTCATGCATGCGCTGCATATGCGCATGCGACGAACTAGTCTTTACCAAAGATCTTCCCAAAGGGAACACGTTAATTATTACCGCACCGTGATCGCGACCTGCTCTGGATCTGGGTGCCGCCATTTTTTAAGAAAACAAGAACAACTATTAGAATTTAAAAGGTTATGCACGACGTCAGAGTGCAAGAAAAATGTTGTTGCTTGACCGTGCCATGTCAAGCAACATTCGGAAGCCTAATTACTGTAAAAAAAATTGTGTACGCTTCCAATGCACTCAACGTACGATAATAAGTACGAGTCAGAATAATTGACGCATGACTTGTCCTGGCTATAAAAATTCAGGTCCCTTAGTACCTATAATTTTCTGTGCTTGCAAAGTACGTGTAACTATAAAGATGGATCAATCGTTCAATATGCCAGTTTTTTTTTTTTTAAATTAACACAGACTGCACTGAATGTGTTATGGCAAAATACACTCAACAATACTACGAGAAATGAAGACTTTATTTGGCCCCTGGCATGCTTTTTAACAAACACTGATTGGCTGATTACTTACCAGCCGAGTAAGCGACGTGTATAGCAATTAGGACTTATTAAAACAGTAGTTTTTCATAGCCTAGATAGTTTTAACATATTACATTTGAATAAGCGTATCTTGTATGTAACAAGGAGGTAGTAGCGAATCAGGCATTGCAATTTAATATTTTCAACTTTGTTCTGTTGCTGTCGGTCCTGAACCAAATCCGAATATAATGATCAGAAAATTGAATTATTTTTTTTTCGAACTGTGTCTAATTTATAGAAGATAAGTTCAGTTGATGTTGTTCCTGAACATCATCCGATTATATTGCACTTATAAACATGACATTATAATGTCAGAAAAAAAGTTTACTACAGTACAGTAAATGCTGGTATGCAATGGGGACATATGTCAATTAAAGCTAGATATTGGGGAGCAAGCATTTTTCACGCCCCCCACATCGATGTAACTCAAATTTTAAAATCTATTCCTCCTTTCCTTGCTTTCCTAATTTGAAGTAATCCAAGACAAGGAGACATAATTAATGTCCGCTTTTACATGTGAAATACTCAACTTAGTTTTGATCATTCGCCACTTGAAAAGTCCCGTGAAAATTCTATTCTCTAACTTACATATAAAGGGTTTATGTTAGGGAACAATATTGTCCCATATCGGCGTGGCAGCCATGCATGTTTGACGGCACCAAATGATTTCCCCACCAGGGTACAGCTTCTGAACGTGGAAAGAAATCCAGCGGCAGAGTGGTTTTCGGAGGGGTCCATATGAACCCCTTTATACCCCAACGGGAGTGCAAAAGACTTTATACACTTAAGGTAAAGTATAATAAAATAAACAGCTTATCCAGCCAATTCTTAAAATGAAAAGAAATTTTATTTTGCTCAGGCTCAGACAAAATTATTTTCTTGTGCAACCTCTTCCTTGACATGGGATAAAATATATATTCCGTCTCACTGGCTTTTATTTTCAAGGTGAATACACTTTATTGCAGATTGAATAATTTCACAATAAAATATACACTGGATAAGGGCACACTTATACTTTGCATCTACTCATAGAATAACAGGAAAGACATTTATTTATTAAATATGCTTTTACACTTTATAAATTTACGGTATATCCTTGAACTGCTAGCAAATTCTACGGATCTTAAAAGCAGTTTAAATCATACTTGTTTTTTTAATGTTATTAAACCGTTTGAACTGAATTGTGTATTTGCCTTATCATAAAATTAACTAACACCAAAAGAGCTATAGGTATAGGGCACAGAACAATCTTGCAAATAGTCAACTGCTTCACACCCCTCCATTTCAAAAGACAAAGTACCAACATTCCTACAGTATGACGTTAAAATGTCCCATATACTTCATTCTGATGTTTGGTATCAATTGATAGCTATAGTCAACTTCTTTCAATTGATACATGAATGAGGGAGGCGAGATATGTTAAATCCGGTGTGCCCTCAAACTTTCCATGATTCTTTTTTATTCAATATTCTTACATAACTTCCTATCTGTCAAGACAAGCATCGTCCTGTAAGATCACCCATCGGGCTTAAAATTTTAATACAACTAAAAATACATTAAAGAACATCGAGAATAATGAATAATGGTGATAAAAGAAATGACAGTTAACAGAAAAAACAATAGCAGCGGTATTCTTGGATAGTGTAGTAAGATGTTGAAAAGGCCATTAACTTATAAAGCATCATTATTTAAAAGGGTAGTTTTCTGTCAATGCGCCTGTAGTAAAAGGTACATGAGCATTATTTCAAGCCGGAAATTGTTTCAGACTGAAACGGAAATTCATTAGAGGTATTACGAATTTCAGACTTACAATCCGTGATCTGTGAATATTTTCACAATAAAACATACACTCGCTATGTTAATTCTGGTGTGCTCTCAAACTTTCCATGATTCCCTTTTTATTCAACATTCTTTCATAACTTCCTATCTGTCAAGGCAATCATCGCCCTGTAAGATCACCCATCGGGCTTAAAATTTTAATACAACTAAAAATACATTAAAGAACATCGAGAATAATGAATAATGGTGATAAAAGAAATCACAGTTAAAAAAAAACACATATCGTCGTTGGGCAGGAAAAACCTCATATGTGCATTTGACCTCTAAGAGCAAAACCTCATGTGTGCATTTTTGGTAACACTGACAAAACAACTTGTTTGGCGATATTGTCTTTTTGGCAAAATACATAAAATGGATCTTGTGTACTTCTCTAAGCATCACCTCATCATTTCCACCAACTTTATTTGACCAAACACTGGACAATAAGTTGGGTTGTCCATGTTACCGAAATTGCACATGAGGTTTTGCATTTGACCTTTCAAATTACATATGAGGTTTTTTCCTGCCCAGCGACGATATAGTAGCGTTATTCTTGAATAGTGTAGTAAGATATTGAAAAAGCCATTAACCTATACAGCATCATTATTTAAAAGGGTAGTTTCTGTCAATGCGCCTGTAGTAAAGGGTACATGAGCATTATTTCAAGCCGGAAATTGCTTCAGACAAACGGAAATTCATTAGAGGTATTACGAATTTCAGACTTACAATCCCGTGATCTGTGAATATTTTCACAATAAAACATACACTGGCTATGTTAATTCTGGTGTGCTCTCAAACTTTCCATGATTCCCTTTTATTCAACATTCTTTCATAACTTCCTATCTGTCAAGGCAATCATCGCCCTGTAAGATCACCCATCGGGCTTAAAATTTTAATACAACTAAAAATACATTAAAGAACAGCGAGAATAATGGTGATAAAAGAAATCACAGTTAAAAAAAAACACATATCGTCGTTGGGCAGGAAAAACCTCATATGTGCATTTGACCTCTAAGAGCAAAACCTCATATGTGCATTTTGGTAACACTGACAAAACGACTTGTTTGGCGATATTGTCTTTTTGCAAAGTATGGCAAAATACATAAAATAGATCTTATGTACTTCTCTAAGCATCACCTCATCATTTCCACCAACTTGATTTGACCAAACACTGGACAATAAGTTGGGTTGTCCATGTTACCGAAATTGCACATAATGAGGTTTTGCATTTGACCTTTCAAATTACATATGAGGTTTTTCCTGCCCAGCGACGATATAGTAGCGTTATTCTTGAATAGTGTAGTAAGATATTGAAAAAGCCATTAACCTATACGGCATCATTATTTAAAAGGGTAGTTTCTGTCAATGCGCCTGTAGTAGAGGGTACATGAGCATTATTTCAAGCCGGAAATTGCTTCAGACTGAAACGGAAATTCATTAGAGGTATTACGAATTTCAGACTTACAATCCCGTGATCTGGGCATCTTCTGACGTATATCAAACTCCACTGCAAAAATCTCAGATGAATTTTGCTTAGCTTTGTTTTTTTTAAATATTTGTATGTCTGCATATAATGTATGTGTGCGATCACTTTGTACATCATGCTGCTCTGTGTGTAATAGGGTACCAGTACTTATGATGACTAAAGACAATGAAATTATTTCTTCTGCATTCATAATTTGTAATTTTTATGGAATTGACTAATTTAAAGGGGGATGGCCCGATTTAGGTATATAAAGTTCTCATCTTGATAGAATGGCCTTCACCCAAAAACCCCATCTGTAAAGTTTCTCGCCGATGTTTCAATCCGTTTTGATGTGAGCGCTAGAAACGTGATTTTGTGAGCCCCATAGAGTACTGTGTAAAATTAATATTGGTCCACCAAAATGGAGTACATTTTCGCTCATAACTTCCAAACCAAACATCCTTTAGCCCTACGATTTCACAGGGTAAATGAGAAAAATAGTAGCTTTCTTCTGATACCAAAATTTTTGACCACTTCCGGTAAAATCTGGGGTTCTGGGGACGAGGCTATTAGCGATCGGGCCATGGACCTTTAATAGCAAAGTGTAAATTCTAAATTCGTCATTTAATTTGTCATACTATAAATTTTATTTTGTAATGCATTAAAAATTACTATTTAACAACAAATTTGATATTCATTAATTTGTCATGGAATTTCCGTGGGAATAGTTTAAGTCACTAATAAAATATCTCTGATAAAAAGAAAAATGAAATGCCAAAAATTCTTAATTAAACATTATAAAAACAATTGAGCTTGATTTTTTTTCGAATTATCAAAAATCAATTAATTTTATTTTTTTCAAATAAGACCGTTTGTACAAATTAATATGTTCAGTGCAGGATTGTTACAAAGAAGAAACTTTCGCTGAGGCTAACGCGTCCTACTGAACTGATATCATAGAAATTGCAATTCAACTACAGCGCATTTGAATATGCTTTTATGACAAAGTCACCCCAATTTTCCTTTGAGAAGGCGAAAGTTTGGAGGTCTGGTTCAAGAGTTATCAACAATTATCTGCGACTTTCTTTATTGAAAATTAAGATTAGAATGGTGTAAAGTGCTCCTCCTTATGATATAACAATTTATAAGTTTATAATGTCACAATTGGCAGTTAAATACATGTAGCATTGCAAAATTCAATTCGAAACAATCTTGTTTTCTCAGACCTACTCCAGGTTTCAGCAGAAGGTAGAACCATAAACACACACTCGTCGAAAGTAAACTGAGGCCTTTGAGCACCAAACATCTTTTTCTTTATCGTTCTTTGTTCAACACTGGTTTCTTCATTATGTTCCTCTCGGGCATCTTGGAGGCAGTGGGGAATGGGGGAGGGGAAATTGACCCTCCTCATTAGAGCGTTGTCCGCACATTTGTTGGCCAACAGAGACTTTTGGCTGTCAATTTGATTAGAAATTTGATTAGAAATGACAAATTGACAACAATTTCGTCATTCATTGGTTTGTCATGCAACTTTAAAAAGTGAAATTTTATTAGTCATGAAAATATCTGTGATGATAAAAATTAATTTGAAAAACTTATAATTGTTAACTGAACATTATGAAAACATTTTTAGCTTTATTTTCTTGAATGATCAAAAAATTAAATTGCATGACAGATGTTTAATTTGTCAAATAAGACCCTTTTCAGTGTATAGTTTTCGCAGTAAAGTTCCCAATATTTATATGTATTTCGTGATTATTGTTCCCCGAGATTGAGCCCACCCTACGCATTTCCCCCACAACATATTTTTGATGCTTACACTGTTTGAATAATAATGTAATGATATGATAATACATGCACGTACTCTATCTCTACAAGCTTGTTAGACAGGTACATCCCAGGTCATAACTAATCTAGTTTCCTTCCACATAGCCACTAGGTTTTAGGTTGCATAAACTATATTGTTTAAAATAAGCTTTTGTGCCACCCTGATTTTTGACTTAAAAACAAAATGGCGGCCAAAATATCAATTTTGTCTAAAATTACATATTTCCGTCGTAAAATGCGCAGAAAAACACAGAATTCCCCTTTGATTGTACATAGACATAGGTCATTGGCTCGATAATCTTATGATTCCCATTGTTTGATCATGTGACCCAAATATTCAAAATGGCCGACACAAACTTTAAATTAAAAAAAATAGTATACTTTTAAGTTTATTGTTCAAAATATGATCATAATTTAAATGATGCATTATTAACTTGTTATTGAGCTGCTACGACAAAGCATTTGTGGCGGGCAGAATACCAATTTTGTCTTATAATCCTATATATGTATTGTCGTCGTAAAACACACAAAAACTCAGAATTTAATCTTTTTGAGGTAACAAAGAAGATAGATTTCAGTTGTATCACGTAACCCTATAGAAAAAGAGATTGAAAACCATTGCTCGCAGTGGCCGCACCCTGACTTAGGACGTGCACAGCATTGATGGTATTCATAATATCAAGCCCAGGCTCATATATCCCTTACATCTCAAGAGGAAAATGATTACCAATCTAACGATCACTACAAAAAGGAGGTACCGTTATTTGTCTTGTTAAATATAGCAATTTCTCCCTATAAACACACGACAGAGGTCTGCTCCGTGATTTTTGAAAAGTGGCAGAAATAGCATTTAGGGATTTAAGAGATATACTAAATCTCCTGGTAATCATCAAAATCATTTCTTTGCAAAACGTGAAAATTCTGCATAATCTTGTCGGCCAAAAAAGTCATTCCTATCTTATTTCTCTGGGCTGATACCGCAATAGAAAGCCTATGTAGGCGATCTTTCCATAATAGCCAGTGATGTAGATGGATGCGAAGAGCTACTTCGACTAGTAAAGACCTCCCTAAAGTGGACTAGAACAATGAAGGCGAAGTCTACCATGAAGAAGATCTATATAGTCCGTTAGAATGGGAACGAATCAACATATGCACCCTATGATGCTCATCTATGCATAAATGGAAACAATTCCCTTTCATCCACCAGGCTCCCTGAAGGTTCCTTGGCCCAGAGATCTTCAAGGACCCCATTGACAAAGAGATGTCGTCATGTGTGGAGACTGGAGACCAAGTTAAAGGATCTCTTGGAGAAGACTGACACTGACCAGGTGAACAGCATAAGCACTTGTGGATATACGAAAATCATATCGTTAGTCGAGTTCAGGGGAGCTTCATGAAAGGGAACTTTGCAAAGGACAGCATAGCCGACATGGCCTCGCTTACACAGAGTCTGGGAAAGTATTGAGAGAACACCGGTCCGCACCTGTGAAAGAAGTGTCAGAGGAACAGATGTTGGTATCCCTATATAGTAAGGCCAAGAAAACGGTGTGGTCATTTTGTGACCTCATGTCAGATCTGAGATATCTGACATATCTGGCATATCAGATCTGACACAGCCTAATCGGGAATACCAGTAATAAATGTAGGTAATTGATGGGCGATAACTATTAATGTTATTCTCTTCAACAACGTACACGTAATCTAAACACGCAGAAAATTTATTGTTTGAACAGACCACCAAAGGAGACTAAGTCAATATCATTCGCGCGGGAGTTCCTAATCGGGGATTCCGGGAAAAGTGCGTGTCCGCGCCAGCTTGCATCTGCATTAGTCTTGTTCAAGACGTTTTCATGTTCCTTTATACACTGAAAATGTCAGGGGGAGGACGCCTGATGTTCGATACTAGAATTGGAATTTTGGAGGTTGCTGAGCTCCCGTGGAGCTCTATGGAAAAAATCCTCAAACCGGCATTAATATGCCTGATTGATTTCTCCAAAATCGCTTGATGGGCCTTCAATTGTTACCATACCGCAAGAAGACGTCATTTTAATCAATTTTGTTCTGCGAACTTTTAGTTCGTAGAAGAAATTTGGAGGAAAAATGCATTAGAAAATTCAATTTTCGCGCCATTTCAAAAATCCCAAGAACGTTATTTATTCAAATTTAGTCTCATTCTCATGTATTTGGGGTCCTAGCAAGCCTATCGACTCCAAAGGTCCGAGCACAAACATATACAAACGCACATGAGAATACCGTGCTCATGCAACACAACGTAAACCCGACGTATTGACATGACCTGGCTCATGTGGAACCACATTTTGATCAAATTTCCTTTCCAAGACCTGATTTGTCATAGTTGATCGCATGTTTTCGTGAAGTTAACGTATAGGATTCGTTTTATGGGTATGGGGACTTTTGCAGCAAACCGTTTTCGCACAGTTATAACAGAAAAATGACTGTATGATAGTGAGCCTTTAACACTATAGAATCTATATATTGTTTACTGTGAATTTATATGGAGTGCTAATTCTCCGAATTGCCGTACGTGTTGTTACACAGAGATGCCAAATCCGACCCCCCCCCCCACCGATACGTTCTAGCAGTCCAGAGATTTTTGAAATGGCGCGAAAGTTCAATTTTCAAATGCAATTTGTCTCCAAATTTCTTCTACGAACTTAAAGTTCGCAGAAGAAAAAGTATGTCTTTTTGCCGTATGGTAAAAATTGAAGGAATTCATCAGGTGGTTTTGGAGAAATCAATCAGGCATATTAATGCCGTTTTACGGGATTTTTTTCCATAGAGCTCTAGAGGAGCTCGACAACCAAAATCCCAAATCTAGTAACGAACCTGGGGCATCCCCCCCCCACGTGTAACGCAGCTTGACACCACAGAATTTACATCAACAAGAATATGGCTCTTTATAAGAATGGTTACCAGCAGTCTATACATATCCATGGGGAGCCTTTCGGGGTGAGTGAGCTTCTGCAGACTACTATTCCCCAAAGTGGAGAGGGGTAGTCGAGTTACTAACAACAGGTTCACGGCTGCACTTCGCACGTGCAATATGCTTGGGGATTGCCGTGAAACCTCCCCTAAGGTGCTCTGACAGTGATCCCCGGAGGATAATAACCTACGGTCAGTGGAGGTGCTGAGGTGAGAATCCACGTGATGCCAATCTCCAGTGCTGAAGTGCCACTATAGATGATGGATAAATAAGTCGCAAGACTTGTTTCATCCTGTCGAAGAACCATATAAATGTAGGACGAAAACCTTTTGCTTTTTAAAAGCATTACATTGTTTACTGGGTATTTATATAGAGTGCTAATTTTACGTATTGCCGCACGTGTTGTTACTCAGAGATGCCAAATAAATATGTCCTTCCCCCTGGAAAATGTGCAACATACCTCAACAGGTTTAAAGTGCATGCAAGGTCAGCGGGTAGGCAAGGGTTCTAGTTGCGAGGTAAATTATGGATAGCAGGTGAAGCTAGCCTGATGTTGCTCAGACATTATGCAAAACAAGTTACAGTAATTGCCGTACAATTCCTGCTCTGCCGGAAGAGTACCAGGGCTATGATGTTTCGATGTAAAACGGAAGTTTATTTTTTTTCTCAGTCGCACCCTATTACGAATCGCTCACAAGCGCGGCAGCTATGCAGACCGAGGTAAACCGCAGACGGCTGGAGTGGTTTTGACTCGAATACTAAAATGAGATTGCAGTGATTTCCGTTTCTAATAATTCGTTCTGCTTTCCCCATTAGGAACTCCCGCGTTCATTTAATTATTGACTTGGCTCCACCTTTAGTCGAGTCTTCGTCCAGGCCTGTCTTCGTCCGATATCTGTAAGAGAGCCCTACTATCGTTATGTCTTTGATGCTGATTTGAATTCACTGTTGTTTTTTTTTTTTTTTTTTTTCGCCCCCCCCCCCACCCAACACACACACACACACAGTCTTGTATGTGTGTTCGATAGGGGACACTGGTCTGAAACCTACTGATCGGGGACACACAAATGTCCCCCTCAGTGGGTTTCAGGCTTATTTGTGTGTTTTCATGTTCCCTATCAGTGAGTTATGGGCCAGAAAACACACAAATCTGTGTGTTTTCTAGCCCACCCCAAAACGGGGTCAGGCCATTTTTAGCACTTTTAGACATAGGGCTACCCCCTGGTATAGGTCCTACGATAGGGGACGTCCCCGGTCGTCAAATGTCCCTGATCGGAGGTTTTAGGCTAGAAAATGTCCCCGATCGGAGGTGTTTACAAGTTTACACATGCACACACACACAAACACACACACACACAAACATACTGGCTGAATAAGTACGTAATCCTGTTTCTAAAAAAAAAAAAATTGGCGTAAATTGAAACCAGCGTTTGAAAATTCTCAAGACTGGAATAATACCGAAAGGCATTGTGGTCATAGGGTATGCGGCCCGTAGCGATTGCGTGTTCCCTTTTCCGATGTCTGCGAGCACCGAAGTACCCGACAAAAACGTTCAATTTTTTCTATAGGTTCAGACCCAATTACGATACATATTCAAAACAAAACATAGTAACGGACCTCTGATGCAAAAATCTCCATAGAACACCCTCGTTTTCGGGAGATATTTGAGATTTAGTTTCATTTGCATACATTCGCTATGACAGACTGATAACGTTGATCTCTCGCGCAGTACTAATTTAGATAATATCTTTCGCAGTCTGTGACACAGACTACACCGTGGAAAATACTTACCGGACCGCCGTAGCGATACCGCGTACCGTCCATGTCTAAATTCCAAACGGGATAAATTCCCAATTGGGTCCAATAAACGGAGCTAAACGAAATTATAAAACCCGAATAGGCCGCGTCAGATATGTCAGATCTGACATGGGTGTCACAAAATAACCAAACTGGCCAAGAAATGTAAATGGCTATTTTGGGAGATGGCAATGCAAATGGACATCAGCTGGAATAAGCTCCTCTACTCCTGTTCACCAGATATGTTGAAATTCTACCCAAACACTATACAGGATACACTTCCTACACTAGTCAATCTGAAGACATGGAATAAACATGCTCTTGGACCGTGTGCTCTGTGTGGACTGTGGTGTGGGATGAAGACAAACGCCTCATCAAATTCCGCCAAAAATAGACACCTCGTCACGGAGACCATTTGTCACCACCTATTCTCATGCAAGGAGAGAATGTGTTGTCATTGAGCTAACACTACTGGCAGAAGAGAATATGGCATAACCACCGAAAAGAAGTGCAATGAAGACCTTATCAAAGAAGCACAATAAACTGGATGGGAGTTGAAATACTTCCCAGTAGAAGTGGGGTCCAGAGGATTCACTAACAAGATCTGAGAACCTGCTTCAAATTTCTTGGGCTATAAAGAAACCGAGAAGGCACTGGACTCTAGGAACTAACTATACATTGTAGCTTACAAGAAACGACAAGAACTCCCACCAGTGGAAGACTACCAGACAGACTAGACGCAGCATTACATCAAGCTAGGTTCCTGTGACCATCCATGCCTTGAGTGGAGCTTGCTTTCTCTTCGGAGCCATATCTTATGGTTTCCAATCCAAGGAACTGGTTAGAGGCATTGACTTGGCAAGTTGTTGTTCGTCACCTCGCATCAACTCTTCCTAGCTTCACAAACAAATATTGCATGGGCTTCCATGTTGATGAAGAAAAGAAAACACAATGCCATTACAGTTACTGCAACTGGAGAGGGAGGGTTCCCGGAACCAAAGCGCTCAACTCACCACCACCAATACTGTGCACGTCCTAAAAACGTTGATGCAGATCAAGCCAGGATGCGGCCTAGTTACGTGATAAAATTGGAAATTTACCTTCTTTGGTACACCAAAAAGAGGAAATTTTGAGTTTGTGTGCGAATTTTACAGGGCGAGGTGGCCGAGCGGTCTAAGGCGCTGAACCGTCGGCAGAGTATAAGATCAATCGAGCGGCCCTGGTTCGAGCCACGCAAGAGTCGGGTTTCTTGGTCATACTCAAATAGTTCCTATAAGGTCGGAAATTGCATAATTGCACAGCAGTGTGGTTATGGAATTTCTCCTCGCTCCCACCCATTGCGTAAAATGTGCAGGCGTATGCAATGGGTATCTGGCGCCTCATGATTCGGAGAGAGTCATGTAAAGCTGTTGGTCCCGTATATCAGGGGAGTCATTCCTGAACACGTAAAAAGTTGCAGACAATATCGAAAAGAGTAGGGGACCATCCCGGTGTAAAGCAACTGAGTGTCCCCCATGAGAGGGTGTCCTAGCTACCATAGCAACATGTACGGAATAAACCGTGACCTTGTAGACGAGGCCATTTGGGTACAATGCTGAAACAAATGATGCATACAGCACTCAATGGAGAACACAATAGACAGATGAGTGGTAGGACACTCAGTCACACGGACACTGTATTATATGACACCAGGTCTGTTACCTGCACTCATCACTCTAGGTACCAGGGTCCCTTCCAACCCGCACTAGGCCAGCGTCAGCGTGGAAGGGTAGGCCGAAATCAAGCATGGAAACATGTTGAGGTTTTCGTCCAACTGCGGACGGACATAGTCTGATGATGTGCGAATTTTACATATAATGGATTATAAGACAAAGTTGGTATCCCTGGCCGCCATTGTGAGTTTTTGGCTGCCATTTTGAGGCAAAATGATAGCCATTTATCATTTGTGGTAGCAGCTAAACAACAAGTTAACAATCATCATTTACATTATGATCATATCCTGAAGAATGAACTTAATTGTACTTGGTCATGTGTCATGAACTCGCCCCCTTTTGCGTTACATGCCTTATTATTCAATGTATGTCACCAATTGATGTTCACACTCAGATATTTTCACTTGAACTTCACTGAAATGTAACAAAAGTATATATATTTGGAAAGCCAAAGCTGTAAGGAATCTAAATATGTGCATTGCATCTCATTATATAGGGTGACCTTGAAAATATACAGGGTGAAACATTTATATTTTGATCAAAATGAACTATAACTTCTGCAATGCAAATTTTTCAGGTGTCATTAGAAATCTTCTTATTACTCACATAATTTGGTGCAAGAACAGATATGCTAACAGAGTGTGGGTAAAGTATTACATTAATGTACAGCGTTTTTAAGGTTTAGGGTGTTCCAAAAACAAATCTTGTTGTTTCCAATTAAAACCATTTTTGAATTTTAAAAATTTAGCTCTACCCTCTACACAAATATAGACTGCATTTGTGAATTCCTACTCAAATTTCCTTTCAGAATATGTATACATTGACCTTGATAGGGTTAGTAATTAAAAAGTTACAGCAAAAATTGTGTTTGCTGTTCTTCAGCAATGTTTTGTAAGCGTTTTCCTATATCTTACATTGTGAGATATAGGAAAACGTGCATTACTCAGATACAAAATGGGCCATAAGTTCCATTAGATATAACCACACACACTGTTTAATGATAAAATGTTAAGTGGAATGTGTTAGCTTTCATTTAGTACCAAATTTATAGCAATACACCCAGATTTGACGGAAAAATTAACATTTCTGCAAAAATTTTACTAAATTAACAAATTCCCATTTCCCCTAGAGTTTCATAGGCGGCGCCGCTTCCGTGGCGCCACTTCCGGCACCACCCCTTGGCTTCAACTTCAATACTGTATCTGTACCTCACATAAGCTAGACCAATTAACTTTGGCAGGCATATAGCATATTAAATACAGCTTTAAATGACAACTAAAACTGTCGGGATGCTTGTGTTGTTTTTGAAAAATAAACTCAAACAACAGCATAAACCAAAACTTAACAGCAACCACCCTTTTTGGGATGCGAGTTCAAAACTCGTTGACCACTTAAAACGGTTGTGGCGGCCATTTTGATTTTTTGGGGGTTGGGGTTCACGTGATCAACAATGGAATGTGTTATTGTTTATCGGACATGACCTATTCCTATGTACATTAATTTTGTGTGTATTTTACCGCCAAAATATAACCTTTTTTAGTTAGCCAAAATTTGATTCATTTGTATTTTGGCACCATTTTTATTTTGTTTTCGGCTCAATTTCGCGACAAAATTATAGCCATGTCGAGTTTGCTAGAGATCAACAATATTAAGGCATTTTCTAAATTACTTTTTTGGCCATGTATAGCTGTATGGAACGTTCAATGGCGGCCATTTTAAATTTGAGGTTACGGATTTTAAAAAAAATTTTAATTTTAAACAGATTTTTTCCTTTGTCAAGGCCAAGATCTGTGCCTTTATATATTAAAAGGGAAATTCCTGTGTTTTTTTGGTGCGACATTTTACGACGGACTATGCATTTTTAGCCAAATTGATATTTTGGCCGCCATTTTTCGTTTTTAAATAAATAATCAGGTGGCCCAAAGTTTATTTAACCCATATAGTTGTGCAACAAAAAAAAACTAGTTGCTATGTGGTAGGAAACTTGATTACCTAGATGTACCTGTCTATGTTTTGTTTTGGAACAGTTGCAAATAGCCACATACTAGTATGCTTTTTAGCTTTCTTGAAGAATCTTCGAATACAACTGTCCCAGTGGTAGTTTTATCATTTGTCTCAATTAATCATCAAATTTGAGGAATAAAATGAAGATTTACTTAGAAACAGTCTAAAAATAAAGGCAACAGATTCTACAGTAATAGAGTGGTTTTTTTATCACTTTCTAGTTTTGATTGTATATTTTGGGACAAGTGTTTGATTTATCTTTCGTTAATCTATTTAAAATCTTTTAAAAAACACATTATACAATTTTAAGGTCTTCTCTTTCTCCCTTGTGTATACGGTGTTACCCACCAAACGTCGGCCACTGATTTGGTATATTTTACAACCACATAAACAAGCATAAAAAATGAAAACCGGTTCTTCCAAATGGCGGGCCAAAACCGATTTTTATTCGCCACCAAAATTTCTCAATTCGCCCAAAAATAAAAAAAATCACTTATCGAGACTTCTTTTTATCCCATAATAAGGAGAACAGATGCAGTCGCAGTGCTGATAATTAAAAAAGAAATGTTACTTCCAGTGGATTTAAGTAGTAAAAATAATTTTGATAAAGCACAAAAAGCTGATTATGCTAATTGGCATAAGCACAAACCGTGGCCGATATGATTTTTGTTTTTTTGTTCACCAAAAGATACAAAAACTGATAGTTAGGCAGTTACCTAAATTTTGGCCAAAAATAATTTAGCGTTAAACAAAAAGGCAAAAATCTGTTGCCACATACGGTAATGTTAAAAGAACGTCATGGTAATCTCCCATGAATGAGTAACATGAACTCAAGTTCCATTGGTATAAGCCCTCCGAATCATACAAAAACCAGTATTTTGCATTTTTCCCAGTTCAAAACCTTTTTGCCCGTGCTCCCCAACAAAACCTTTTCACGGGTAACGAACTAGTAGCAACATTGTACAACTGTACTACATTTTAAAAGGAAAATATGCGCCCTTGATTGGCGATGTAACTTAACATAAGATTGTTTAATAATCGAATAATTGATAAATACCTAGATCAGCTTTACTCTGCTTAAGAGACACTGGCACGTTTGAAAAATAGTGCGCCCCGTCTAGATTTTTGTTTTTTTTCAATTGATATTTTGCAGGTATAAAGCTTTTTATAATATACATTAACCATCTCACCCTGAAAAATATTAAGCCCAGATTAGCGCGCTGTCATGGGTAAACGAATTAATTTTATCATTAATTCGCGTTGGCGACATTAATTTCAGATCAGACGACGCAGTAATGCCGTGTAACACAAGAAACACACCAGAGTTTATTCCTACGGCATGCACCGTGTTTGACTGGTCTGGTGACTTTGTGGTTTGTAATATTTCACATGGCTAAGGTAAGGTTTGAAATCATAAATTGCTCAAAGCTCTTTCACTCACTTCGGCTATACTAAATTCAGGTTATAAATCTAGATGGGTAATGAACAAGGTAGAAAAATTTTAAAAAAATGTTTGGGGTTTGGTCCAAGTGTCCTTTCCCGACATACAACAGAAGAAAAAAAAAGATCCCTTTGAGTTTACTCGCCCCTTCCGGTGTTTTGAATGAGAAACGGCCACTTGGGTAAATTGGGTTTGTCGATTTTTCAGGATTCTATGTTTAAAGCGATAGCGACGGGTCAAATTTACGGATTTCTGCCCGTCCACCGCCGCAGAAAAAGACCGGAAAGAAGGCGCCATCAGTAATAATCCCACATTCTAGGCCAGGCACGACGGCAAACAATTGTTATTTGGCTTGCTCATAACTATTACTTGTTATATTATGGTTAATCCAAGATGGTTAATTTTAACGTGACCAGAAATCCATTCCAAGTGTAATTTGTTAATTTTAAAAAATTGAAGTTGAAATTTGATTGGTCTGGTGTCAGCAGGGAGTGTGTTTGGGGTAAGTTTTGGGGCAATTGGGGGGATATTTGGGTGAACAAGGTAATGTGAGGCGTTGACAATGTTTTTTAGGGGTGATCCCCCGCCACATGCCGCACAGGACAGTTTTGAAAAAAATAAAGAAATAGCTTAAAAATCTGTTATATGGGATGCACTTATTTTGTTGTCAATTGTATAGGCGGTAAACTTTTGATGTGTGTATCAAAGAGAAAGAATAACACAGTTATGGAAACTTATAGTCAAACTCTGGCAGTGATAGTAAAAACTCAAATATAAATTTTTCCACCATGTGGGCGGTTTTCCCAGATCGCATCACAAGCTAAACTACTCATAATAAATTAAACCATGCATTCTTTCATCTTGTGCAAAATCAATTTAAGTATTAACTACTTAATGATACAACCAACAGTTTCTCCAGTCACAAGAGAAAAATGGTAGATCCATTTTGTTTTCACTCAGATGACGAACGTTCAATGCAACAGATCAAATCATTGATGTAAACTTAGTAAAATTAACAGAATTAAAATATGGTAGACTGATTGTGTAATAAACATAAACTA
The DNA here is from genome assembly GCA_023653785.1 of Ophioderma brevispina. Lineage (NCBI taxonomy): Eukaryota > Metazoa > Echinodermata > Ophiuroidea > Amphilepidida > Ophiodermatidae > Ophioderma > Ophioderma brevispina. The sequence goes on from JAMKCH010032774.1 coordinate 23,406, forward strand.
AAAATAATTTATTTCTTCCCATAATCATGTACATACTACATAAACGTCCCATAAAATACAATTGTATGAAATACATAATAATGAGGATGTGGAAGAGTAACTCTGGAAAGTAAGCCGAAAGCCTGTCAAGTCCCAGACTCTATTGTTTCAATGTTTTCAAGTTGGTCATAATTTGAATATAATCACCTTTTGTAAAAAGATTTAACAGAATTGATATTTTTTAATTTTTTTTTAACATGAGGTGGTATGCTGTTCCACTGTTTATCAGGCACCGAGTAACAATAATTGCACGTATGATTTTTAAGCCATTCATTGTAAACATATTTTTAAATAGGTGTGCAAAACAAGTTTTTACAGTATTTTGTACATAAATGTGCCAAAATTAATATCTACCAACAAAATCTACACTTTTAAAGTTGAATATAATTTGATAAAGAGAGGATTAGAAGCACATCACTATTCACTATTACCCATGGACATAATAGAAAAAGGACAAACTCAACGCGAAAACCACCAATGACCTAATTCGATTACCCAATCATCTCGACAAAAGCTAAGCACTCGATGTGTATTCATGTTGCATACACCGAGAGCCGTTTGTGTATCATATCTCTTTACCGCGGTCGAAGCTGTGACTATGTTGAGAAAAGCTTCCACAAAACTTTGTAATTTGACCGATGTTGTGACCCCTGACTGTAGGTGTTTTTTGGAAATGCACAGTACATTCAATTCAATCTTTTTTTGGCAAGTTGTTGTCACCAAAGAGAGGAGAATTTTGTTCAGAAAATACAGAAAACCCATCACAAATCCGTCATGCATTTGTGGAGCTACGACTGTAGAAAAATAAGCTTGCATTTTGGGGGATTTTGTGACCCGTATTGTTAAAAATCTTGTGCAAATAAATGAAAAATGTCCAATCACTTCCTGACTCTTGAAAACGGTGTTATGAAAGTTCACATGTACATTGTAACAAATGTATAACCTCTTGAAATGGCGCCCAAGGCGCCCAACACGTGTAATTGTACATCGAAAACCCACAAAATTGTAATATTTTAATTCCGGTTATGTTGAATTTGTTTACCGATGTGGCTGTTTGATAGTCGATACCATGTCGAACTGACTCCAACTTGCAGGTTCATCTGAAATATGAATGTGCTAAGTCATACTTTATACCATATAAATGTAGACATTATACATTAATAACCTCGTCTTCGAACGGGGGGGGGGGGGGGGGTTTTACCGCTCTCTTATATTCTTTTCGCCCAACCCAAAACCCGGTGTCAATGAGTTTAATGTAATTACCACTTGACATTTTATGCCCGTTTCAGCCCCCCCCCCCCCTTAAAACACTACCGGCGGTATAGGAAAGTAAAGGGTGATCCCAAAGTGATGGATAGGTTGTGGCAATCACCCCACCCCCACCCCCCCCATCCAGCGTAAAATTCCGGGGGGATGGGGGATAGATATTCCCCCAGCCCCAATATTTTGATGAGGGGATTGGCAATACGATCATCCCCCCCCATGTTGATACCCATTCACGTGTTTGACCCAAAATAACCTAATATTTTACCATTAATAGTTGAAAAATGGTACATTTCCGCGCGCTTTGTGCTCATTTTGTTCAAATTACAACGATTTGAAGATTTTAGCTTCTCAATGGTAAATTTTAGCGCGTACTGGATCTTTTCAGCAAACACCATTCATCCATACATTTTCATCAAACCCCATCCCCCCAATGTCAAAAAGAAATTTACGCCACTGCCCCCCCCCCCCCCTTTCAGGAGGGAAATACCAACACGCCCAGTTACGACACAGGAATATCACAGGGAACATCTTGTTTTAGTTGCAATAGATAGCAGGTCCTCCTATTTCTTTGATACCAAATGAGTACCAACATTACTAAATGTTCATTATGAGTACATAATATCTCTACATGATGGGAAAAGGTTTAAGTGTTACAATATTAATTTTGAGCAGTAAATTGCAAAATATCAATGTCTTCCCTTAGCAGTAGTTTTTAAACTTTATTTCACCTTATGACGTCATAGTGACGGTCTCGTCGTTCTACATATTGTACAATGGAAAGAAGTAAAGTTATAATAAATTCTAAGCTATACTGTAAGTACAAATTTATAGGAATGGATGTTCAATAAAGCAAATTCAAGCGAAGGCCAGGCACAGCCCTCCTGCTGAGAGGTGATTATCGCCTTTATTTAAGCCGGTGTACAATGGGGATAATAACAAAAGGCGGCAACGTGAAGGTCTTGAAAACCGGGTGTTGTGGGTCTCCTCTCTATTAGGCCATGCTATTACTGAGTGCTCTTAATGCACGTTTTTGTAAAATGAGCATTTCTCCTTTCAACATTGAAGCAACTTCCATGCAATGATACCATATGTTAAATGTGGAGAGGAAGAGAGTGTTGTAGCGATTAGAGTGCGGGCTTCAGGAAGGAAAATTGTTTACTTTGTAGAAAATTCCATAGCACTAGAGCATTTTTCCTAAATTCTCTCAATATGCCTTTTGCAGGTCAAATTTTGGTCAATAGTGATACCCAGAAATCTAAAAAAGCATGATTGATTAATTTCGGTATCATCAATGAAATTTTCAATTGGTTGGTAGTTTTTGTTTTTATAGAGTGCCAAAAAGCATGTAATTATTTTTTTAAGGTTGAGTGAAAATTTATTTGATTGAAACTGGTGTTTAGTTTACTAATTCCATTATTCATAATTGCATTAGTGTTTATCTTGTGTGATGTAAATTGCCACTAGTGTCAATCTGCATATAAAATAAAGGACAATTCATGAGCAGCATTTGCATATCATTAACATAAAGAATAAATCCAGGGCCCTAAAATTGAGCCTTGGGGCATTCAGTGTCAATATGTTTTGTGAAGATTTATGACCGTTATAATCAACCATATTGTGTCTGTTTGTAACGTAATTTTTTAAAACAAATCAGACAATACCTCTGAGGCCATAGTGATGCATTTTAGCTAAAATAGGATGTCATGATGATGGTTACAAGATGCCTTGGAACGGTCCAAAATACACCAGGCAGTTGTTTGATTACTATTAGAAGCTGACAACAAACAACAACAATGAAAGGGACATCTCCGCCGTCAGCATAATACAGCTGCAAGATTAAATAAGCTAAGGAAATAATTATAAACTTGGGGTCTCTTTTACAGTAACAAGATAACAAGATTAATATTTGGCCAATATAATCACCTGTAAAGTAACATTCTAGGTATCCTTCTGAGCTTTTATATAAGAAAGCGTATTGAACATTGGTTCTATTCTGGCGCAATAATATAAGATAAAAACTGGGTATTAACAGGCAAAAAGCAAATTACAACCAGTAAATCCCATCAAGTCAACCTCGCACCACCGCCAATAGCAAGAGGTTGACGCATTTGATAAAAGCCATTTATGCAAACAACTGGGATGATACGGTAGAATGTCTGAGCAGAGCATACCTCAGAGAAATGACAAAAATTGTGGAAAAATATTTCGAGACGCAAGAAAATGTCTGGCAACCATCCCAGATGCAAAACAACACAAACACTTTATCAGCTAAGGGGCCTTAAAAATCAAGAGTAAAAAAGACAAGCATGGGACCCGAACACAAGAAGGAAGATGCTGTACAATGTCCCATCAAAATGAGTTTTGTATTTGTAAGAAATAATAATAATAATAATAATAATAATTGCGCATTTATATAGCGCTTTTCAGAATGTAAAATCAAAGAGCTTTACAATTATTACCGCCCTACCTTTGGAATACGTCAGCTGCCATACATGAACCAAGGCATACTCATTTTTTTTTTTTTTTTTTTTTTTTTACCTTTGGCGGCGCTCAATGGACATAGTCCCTAGCGCTCCCATAGAGAACCTGGGTGGATGGAGAGGCAACGAGATAAAGTGTCTTGCCCAAGGACACAACGCGTGGCAACAGTGGGAACTCGAGCCCACGACATTCGTATCACGAGACGAAGCTAAGCCACTGGCCCACAAGACAGGAAAGCTATGTTTTTTCTTATTACATGTACCTCAGTGAAATTAAGGGCTCCAAAAATGTTTCCTTTTGAACAAAATTCCGTAAATGTGGTTGACTACTAGCTCACACACACCTGTCCTAATGCATACAACTGTGTACACATTCAGGTTTTACTATCCAAACAGCGGCAAGTAAGTTAAACTCAATACATGTAATCAATGTTTTTTTGTGATTATGCGTTCATGCGAGGAGAAATCATCATTGAAAAAATGGAATACGATCAGGTACCTGCCTTAAAGGAGACACTGGCCACATTTGAAAAATAGTGCGCCCTCAAGATTTTTCAAAATCGATATTTTTCCATGGTGTAAGGCTTTTATATACAAAGCCCTCACCCGCAATGATTAAGACCAAAAAACCAGCTTCATTCTGGGTAAACAGAACGATGTTATAATTTGAAAGTCGCCGGGACGTTAAATTCAGGAGACGACGAAAAATGGCGTTTAACACAAAGAACAGCACAGTATGCATGGTTTCCACGCTATGCACACGGGTTGATCGGGTCTTAACCTTTGTGGTTTTTAATATTTTCTTTTTTTGAGTATGTTATATTCATGTAATATACAACATTTGGTGAGTAAAGTTATGGAAAAAACTAAAAGTGGCCTACAAATTACCTGGATTGTCTTATCCTTATCAATGTCTCCTTTCTGTTTTGGGGTATGTATTTTTGTGGTGTAAATATACGCTGTTCTTCCAAATGGCCTATAGACTATTATTTGAGAGCAAATGAAGAAAATTTAATATTTGTTGAAAAATCAGTGCGCTTAAACCTGAAAAGAAAACGACAAAGAAAATGTGGAGATTTGTTCTTTTATGCAAAATTGTTAGCAAAGAAGATGGTGATGAGAGGGACAGGAGTATAACAGAATAAAAACAAAGCCCGAACGTGTATTATACAAAATGGAAACATGATGAACATAGATTAAGTCTTCCGATTTACTAGTGGTCTAAAGACGGCATTCAAATATCAAGTCAAGCACAGATGATTAAAATGAAATTATTTACATCTTTCAGAAAGAACCCTAGGCATTTGAGGGCCCACATGTGGTCAAGTGGATTGAGCGCCAGACACATACGCGAATGTTGTGGATTTCGAGCCCCGCAATGCGACCAACGCATTGTTGCCCTGGGTTAAGGGTAACGGTGTGGACAGGAAAATGGTCCAGCCGGATCCTCACAGTCCGGGAACAATGGTGAACAATAGGGCAATCGAATCAGTGATCTTCACGCAACATAGTTTCACGCTTTATTCCGGTCTCTATGAGCCCGGACTATGATACCTGCCGACGATGATTACTTTCACACCGGTATTATTAAATGCTGGGAAGGTAACAGACTACGAGTGCGAATTACATGAATGAGTCTGGTCCAAACGTCAAGGAAAGAAAGATGGGCAACCCGCGCACCACTTGCTCGCCGGGACACTTTACTTCTTTTATTTAGAACTCATCCTATGCATGTCCGCCAGATGGAAAAAAAGAAGGACTTCGACTGAAAAAAAAAACAGAGGAGGACAGTGAAAAATGAGAGAAATTGATGGGGGATGGAGGATTTGGAACGAAAAAAGGGCTGCACTATGGCGTATGTGTCACAAGGCATGATGAGGACAGATTATAAAGTAAGGAAGGGATTATCCTAATACAATACTCGTATTATGTTTATTCAACAAGATTTAAAAGATCTCAAGAATCAAACAAAATCAACAAAATGAATCCTTATACAGGGTGTATCAGAAGAATTACACCCTAACTATAGGCGACCACAGCTTCACACGGAAGTTATCACATTTGAGAAGAAATTTAAAAATATCTTAAACCTCAATTACTTTTTACATTTTATGTCAAACATCAATCGATTCGGTTCAGTAGTTTTAAAAAAAGCGATTATGTAACACAGGTCAATGGGCACTTCCTCCAAGTTTGCTCCAATATGCAGATGATGTTAACTGCCGCTGATAACTCGTGTTATCTGTTAAGTTGTCTTTTTCATTCCACAAAGAACCGTCCTTGTTTAAATAATTTGTGAGTTCAATGCCACTTTGTTCGTTCATTTTATTATAGTAATAACAATTACTGTGACAATTATAACAAAATCCAACAAGAAAAACAAAAACATGGTAAATAACAAGAAGGATAATCTTTATAGAAAACAACACCAATAAAATCTGTATACAAAATGAAATATGTTCGTTGAACAATGGGATGGCACTGCATATAATGAATTGAGAAGTTTAATCACTACTTTAACAGGTGGATAAACTGAACAATTAAGTTTTTCACAATAGTTTTATTCAAATTAGACATCTTATTCCAATAAGATGGTTGATTCTACATTTGAATAATAAAGGCATGATTTGAGTGCAAATTCCAAATTCTCGCGTTTTAATATATCTCCTACTGATGTTAATGAAGTACTGGCCAGGAGTATAAACATCGTATTCCTCTATGAACTTGAAGAGTTGAGTTGATTTGGTCGACTGACCTTTTACATTTAATTTTACTTTGCATTTGTTGGGCAGCTGGATATACAAATCTTAAAAGCATTTATCAAAAGGAAAATCTACACATCTGAATCAATTCTTAGCAAAACAAAAAAGGTGAGCATTGGTGGTTGAAACCGTTCTTAGATTTTTATAATGCACAACCTAGTTGAATATCAAAACGTTTACAATACTAATATAAAAGCATAACGATTCTAAAAAGCTACCTGATGATATGCAATTTAAAATTAAATGAAAAGGGAATTTCCCTGTATTGGCGACCAAGCCAATGGTTAATTAACACTAATTTGTCAAAAAGACTGACGATGTCACGCTGACATTTCTTCGTTTTATTCATTTTTTAAGTGAAAATTTCTTTTGTACTGTATGTACAAATATTATTAAAAAAAATAAAAAAAATATCATTATTATCTTATTTGTTTCAAGAAATAAAATGAAAAAGAAAAGTGACAGAAGTATGATTATTTCTCGCGTGCTGTCTGGTTCACTTTATTACAAAACTTGGAAGGACGTGTCTATGACATGTGGTACATAATCGCTTATTTCTTCAAAACTACTGAACCGAATCGCCGTGCTGTTTACATTAAAATATTGAAAAATAATTTGGTTTTAAGATCTTTTTAAATTTATCAAATGTGGATACTCACTTTTGAAGTTATGGTCACCAATAGGTAGGGTGTAATTCTTTCTGGACACCCTGTATGTGATGCGATGGGAAAACAGCCACATGCGGCAAACATTTATATTTGAGGTTGGGGGACCATATTGCAAAGTTTGAAATATAAAGTTTCCCATAACGTTTTACTTTTCTTCTATGATACATATGTCAAAAGTTATGCCTTATAACAATCTGACAAAAATAAAGTATCAAACATAACAGATTTTAAGGTATTTTCTTTATTTTTTCAAAAAATTCTGTGCGAACATGCGGAGGGTATTTCCCAGATCACATCACATATCTTAAGATATTTACCTCTTTTAGATACAATTAGTAGACTTGAATTTCATTCCCATTTGCACTTATTCGGTATAGGAAAAGTGCTAGTGGCGCATCAGTCGCCATTAACAGCTTGCGTGCAAAACAACTGGGATTGATTCGCTGAGTAGACATACCTCAGAGAAATTGAACATAAAATTGTGTTGTAGTACCTTCCGAGACGCAAAGCAAAAATGTAAACCCTTTTTGGGATTTCAAAATTCATGAGACATTCTATGTGATATCATGTTACGTGCTGATAATTCCGGGAAACCAGTTACGACAATCTTATATTTTACGCAAATAATTTTGTTAACAAAGGCAGCATGTAATTATTTTTGTTGAAATAAGTACACAATCCGGTGTCCTGATTTAACGATGCGGTTAAAGGTTTTGATTAAGAATGACATATGTTTAAACTTGCATTGGCTTAGATAGGAATGCGCAATTATTAAAGATTGGGAATACCATTATGCAAGAGTATAAATGCTGTTGCGTTCGAACCCCGAAGCACTGATAGCGCGTTACTTCCCTTGTGCCGTTAATGAACACCAGAACGGCTTGTACAAACGGAGTAGGAGGGCGCATTTTAAGATACGCGTTTTTAATACTTCCGTAGCTTGCCAAGATGCATTGAGAAATTCACAAACCCATCGACAGAAATGACTGCCAGCACGTAACTAATCAAGGACACGTGTGCGTGATTACGCGATATGAAGGGCTTCAGAAGGGCTTGGGGTACCTGCCCATAGCGTGTATATTGTGTCATACCAAGGTTTCTTCATAAGGAGCCGCAGTGCACACACATTCAGGCCCTTGAGGTACTGCTTAAGAAGCAGGGGGCTTTTTCCATCACCAGACAGACAGTATTTAAGGTAAAGGAATGCGATGGAACTGTATCTTCTGCCTTTTCACTGGAGAATATGCGAAGTATACCAAACTCATGTAAGTTATTTTCGTCACGACGTTGCGACACTCTCTTTCCATTTGAAAAAGCAGGAGCTACAGAAACATATTCAGAAAAAAAAATAATTTAAAAAAAGGTGGAGAGAGGCGTTGAAGGTTGAACTTTTCATTCGGACCGAGAGTACTACAAGGCATGTTGAAACATTCGATAGGTTTTTGATTACAATTGCCAAAAGCTGTTTTCATTTCTGCAATTGAGACAGATCAACAGACAGTAGTAAATGGCATGTTTGGATTACAATTCTTTGAAAAATCGTGTAGACCGATCTTATTGCCAAAGAAAACTACACTAGCTTGATCGAAGGAACGTAAAATTATTATATCATTCACAAATGAATACATGTTAACAAACTTGGGTTTGGAACAGGTCCGCTTTTTAAATGGAACTCAGTGTCGTTACTAAAGAACACCTGTGGTAGAGAACGAAAATGTGAATGGACAAACTAAAACAGAAGTACCTAATTACCGCCACTCTATCTTGCCAACTCCGATGATTCAACTCATTTGACATATGTCTTCAGCTTGCCGTCCTTAAGCCGTGGGTAGTCTTTACAGATTGATATATATCTTCTCCTCTTCGAGCCTGAGTTATTTTGTGAGAAGTTATATATGTTTTCTTCGTCTATATTTATAGATATTTCAGGCTTAGTGGGTTCCATAGGTGTGTCTTTCCCCACCCACCCACCACCACCACTACCACCACCACCGACACCACTGGGAGGGCCCACGGGCGTCAGTTCGTTCAAGCCCTCGACCCACACCGCGAAAGAAATGTGATTCAAGCCTAGTTTGAGTCCATAGTCTGTTGAGCTAGCTTAAGTAAGTGAGCTTTGTGTATAAATGGGTACGGATCATCCCTAGGTTGCCGGTGACCGGCTCTCTGTAGTTGTGCTAACGACCCCCTTCATCAAATTGTATGGTGGAAGTATCTGGCCAAACTCGCTTCAAAGGATAGCAGCGACAATATGGCCCCTTTACCTTTTTACCATTGCATCAATCGCACGGTGTGCTTTTCTAGACTGAGAAACTGTTGAACCCCCCCAAGGATACATTAAAAGCCTGAATATGACCAAAATTTGTTAACCCTATTATTATTTCTTATTCTTAGACAAGAACAGAGTGTCATGACCCCAAAATGCACCTCTCCGTTTGCGAATCAATTGGTTGGTGGAGTTCGTTGAATAGTAACGAGTCTGATGTAAATAATGGATATTGCATGACTAAGGAGCCAAAGGAATGTTCTCATTCAATTTGACGATTAATTTATTCAAATACGTCTCTATTTTCTCCATCATGCTCTATTTCTCTCTCTAACTCTCACCACTTTCCCCATTTCACTGCATCGTGCCTCTCTAAAGACATTGTCGTGTCTAATTACTTCCGCAATATCGTTTTCCTAGAATTGCTCTAACTTGAAATATGACAAAATGAATCTGAGCGTGTCTCACAATAAATACATGTAATACCTATTTCGCGCCAGGCTTTAACCTTTTTTGGTAATTACATTTATAGAACCATAAGTTTGAAATAAATGCCATTTTGTGCTTTGTCGATCTGCTATAATCTCCAAACTCTTTCTAGGAACAAGAATATCATACATTGCACTTTCCAAGGAAATGGTACACGTTACGCGTTTCCATCTATGTCTGTATGTCTCTCCTCTCTCTCTCTCTCTCTCTCTCCTCTCTTTCCACCTCTTCTTTCCTTCGATTCCTCATGCTCCTCGCCCATTTGTCCCCCTTCCGAACCTCTCACTCTACCGCTTACTCTTTTCGTTCCCTCATGCTCCTACTCGCTTTTGTCCCTCCTTCCTAACTCTCTCTCTTCTCACCGCTTACTCTTTTCGTTCCCTTCATGTCCTATTTCGCATTTTGTCATCTCCTCTCTTAACGTTCAAAAATGGTTTGTTATGTTAAGATTCAAGTAATCTTTACAAAGCCTTTTTTTTTAACTTTTATAGCAGTAACGGAAGATAACTTTAATTTAAAGGATCCATAGAATGGGTACACCTTCTACCTCTCAGTCTTGGCACCCTTGTTTATTAACACGACATAAATTGTAGGCTTTAGAAGTGGCAATCAATGTTCATGTACATTTAAGCTAGAGAAATGATTTACGACTTGCATTTCAAACCAAAGGGCAATTTTATGTGCAGTAATTTGGGAATAGAGCAAGTTCCAGTACGAATGAAATTGCCTATCCATTTTACGTATTTCTTTTGAGAGTGCATAATATTGGCAATGGTAATGCGTATACGATACAGTTTGTAATTGTCTATAACAGCAAAATAATTATAATAGAGGCAAGGGGTGTGCCATTGGCTCTATAATCGAGGCATCCGGCACGGTACGGTATCATTCTGTATAAATCACGTATAAGCATATATATCTTTGAGCAGCGGGGGACCTGTAACTGTACGCCTAATCAATATCCATATAGAGGTTTAGACTCTCAAGTTATCGCATAGATAGTATAATATCCTTGTTTGATTTACGTACTGTGGGCACACTGTTTAAGGGTGAAGGTGTAGTGTTGATATGCGGGTCGATGTAATTGATATGTAACTAGTCTGAGGCACACGACTGCAAAAGTGCTTCTCAACGGGGCTCAATATGTGGGTGTAAAACTATGTTTACACTTAAGTATAATTTCACTGGTAATGCAGCCATAAATATGCTAACGCTGGCAGCGATAAATAATTAATAATAAGTCAATATTTAATAATACAATGGAAAGTTTCTCATGTTGTTGCTTTGCAGATAGTGTCGTGTAACGGGTTCAAGAGAGTATGGAGGCCTTCAAAGTTCTGTTCTTGATAACGCTTTTTAAATACGTTGGAAGTATGCAAGATTGGTCGAGGTACATGTTGAGTACAGTCGTGTTGGTATCAGCCACACGCCACAGCAGTGCATTTGATAATGATGATTTTGCTACTCTAGCGCCAGAGGCTACTAGCCATAAAAGAAAGACAGAACTGCCCGTAATTGGTACGACAAAAAACCATCAGGTTGACGAGTTAGATACTGAAATAGTGGTAGCTTCGGGGGACTACACGAGGGCCTCCCAGTTTTATACACCCATTCGGCCGAGTGTCCCCGTTCAAATATCCGCAAGTGATAGTAGACAAATTGAGCGTGACATAAGACCGAGTAGATCGTCGAACGGGGTAGTTGAGCAACAAACCACTGTGATGTCCCAGGGGTTTGCGTACACTGGGGCCAATCAGGATAGCTTATTGAAAACGGTGCCTCACCTGAACATAAGCACGCCGTTGTATCAAACGTCACGATCAATACAACCCTCAGTGCTTGTACCTTCATTAGAACGCCCCATTAAACCGACTCCGTCGTTCGGCTACGCGCACTCAAGCTCTCTTACTACTACTGCACCAGCTGCCCACAAAGAGAGACTTGAATCATTCACGCTCTCGATATTAACAATCACCTCAGAGGTTTCGCCGACCGCCTCATTGCGTCAATTTCAAACTGCGCAAAAGTGGCGCACATCACAGACGCTGCAGTCACATTTATTGCTGTTGCCTACGGTTGATTTATCTACTCCAATTTGGAGCGATACCAAGCTAAACACGCCTCAGATTATTATGGCTTCAACCGGTGTGCAACCCTCGCCGTCCGATTCTACTTTTCTCTGGTACGCTCTTGCAAACAACAGATAGTAGATCTTTATCACAACTTTCACAAGAGGCTTCTTCAGATTAGCAGCTTCCGGTATCTTAGATGCAACAGCAATGCCGACGCATGCGCAAAATTCTCAGGAGACAGTTACTCCTTCGCTAAAATCTTTGCCGGAATGGCGAAAGTTGTCAACGCCAGATCTTCCACAAGAAAGTACAGAATACTATCAAACCCAAACAGTCAACGACATGCCCCCGTCAGAAACGGGGCAGACAAGTGACGATGATCAGGCACTCCGTCCTGCAATGACTCCATCCCCTTCTATTATTATGGAAAGTGCTACTTCGTATTGGAATTGGAGTCACCGTATACCCATTAACTCTAACAACTCGACTGTCAGCAAAGAAGGTACGTAACCTTGTTCTTCTACTTCTCCTCCTTTTTAAATCTTTCACTCTATTGTAGAGGTCTTTCCATTTTGAACTCCATTTTTATAGCTCTTCGTTTTTATAAGCAAAAATACAATTTACTTGTATTTGCTCTATAAATTTGAAAAACAAAATAGCAAACACAAAACATTTTATACATTTTGCCATTAATGTTATCATTTAAAAAAATGTTAAATGATTTGTGTCAGTAAGGTTTGAAACACATATTCTTGAAATCTCTTAAATAAATCCTCTTTAAATTGTTGGCGGTGTTTTTTGTTTTTGTTTATTCATTTATCTATTTATATATATATATTTGTTTATTTATTTATTTGTGTATTGTTTTACTTGTTTATTTATTTATTATTTAATAATTGGTTACTTCAGTATTACATTTAATCACGGTTCTGTGTTTGTTGTGAAAACAATAATGTTTAACCCTGGAATTAGAGTTTAATATATATATCTCTCTCTCTCCTGCTTTCTACTTATTTCATTTGAATGCATTTAGCATTTTTTTAGCATCTTTTAATTTCCAGGATTTATACGTTACCTAAGATTAATTCGTGAACCCGCTAAAACAATTTAATTGATTAAGTATACATTATACTGCAGGATCGCCCGCCTCATTTTCTCCCCATAATGCGGGAGTGAAATTTATAGGTAAATATCATTCAAATAATTTGCAATTGGTTCCACTTATTTAATTCATGTAGCGTTATGAATTTCTATGAAATGCTTTAAGACAATGATATTAAGCACCAAAAGCGAGTGCTTGTTGGCGATATTTCTAATAATAGTGCAGATATCGGACTGTAAACTGGCCGATTTAGTATGCACTTATGGTCTAAAAGAGGTGAGTCCAATTAAAGAAAACACGAAATTACAAGAATTGGATGTCAATCTTAGCCAACACAAAGCTATACTGTAACATTACATAGCCTCTTTCAAACAAATATTACACTATCCACATGTTACCAAACAAATGTAATGTACATATGATAGGAATACCAAATTTGAAATGACATTTTGTTATCTAATCATTTAAAGGAATTCGTTTAGCGGTCATACAAAGCAAACAAACAAACACTCAAAAACATTTAAGTTAGAAGAATTTCTTTAACTTAAATGTTTGTACAAGAGGCTCGACATAGAAAGGAAAATAAAGCTCAAAGGAAAACCGGGTAAATTTGCGGTTGCGATACTATTTAGGTTGGTCGTTGCTCTCTCTTGTTATGTTATACTTTTCTATCCGATAAAGCTTGGATAAATATTGTCCAATGTTAGTAACTGGGGTCAATGGTCTACCTGCAGAATGCCGCCGCGAATAAGAATCTATTAATGGCATTATATGTGAACACGCCACGGCACAATAATAATATGGGCAGGGTGTTATCACCCCTTCTTACGTTAGCGTTATGTCATTTGATTCCAACGCATTATGTGCTTATTTAGTGTGCAGACAGACAAATATATATAGTTTTGAGCTCCATCATTCCTGATTCAAGTTGTAATCATCATCATCAAACTTGTTTACATTAGAAAACGGCTTGCCATAATATGTTTAATTTTTTCCATACATTTTAAAAAAAAGAAATGTTTCTTTTTTTGAAATTGTAATTTTAATTTGAACAAATAAATCAGTTCTAAATAAATTTAAAAAACGAAATATGACAAACCCGATTTTCCTATCTTTAGAGAATTCATCTCTCGGTTTCTCCCGACGTTGGTGTTATTATTATTGTAAAGCTCTATGGAGCTATTCACTGCATACGCAGTATTAATATCATACACAATTCAAATGAAATATGGAACGAGTCATTCATAAAATCCTTACGCCTTTACTTACTGAAACATGATACACGGTTTACTTTGCCTCTTTCATGACGATAACAGATAACGATGCCTTGGTATACCAAGATATATGGGCTTATGCAGGTGGGAATACGAACACACAGCAACATTAACGGATTTACACAAGCAACAAAATACAATTATTGTTTGAAACTCAAAGTATAAGTATGTTTCTGGCTTGCGATAGGCGTATTTGATAATGGAATGCACACTCTTGTAATCTGATATAAATGACTCTACTCATAAAACAGAAATGATTAATCACTACTGATAACAATTTATAGTATTTATTTTATCTATCTTGTCATTACTGTAAACTTGCGCATGTTTGTATATATGTATGTGTATTTGAACAGGTGTATGTTGGTATAAGTGTATATATTCAGTAACTACCTTCTTCAATTTGGAAGATCACAACTTGAAACCCGTGTAACAGATATAGCAAAATAAGACCTCTTATGCTATTCGCATGTTGATACTTCATTTGCTTAAATTGCTCCAATATAACCCATATTAGCCCTTTCAAAGGAAAAGATGTCGGTTTAAAAGTTGAACTTTATACATTGAAATTGTTGCTTTTGTGGCTAGAGTATCTTACCATCCATTAACCAATCATGCAGTCATGTCGTATTGTTTTGAATAGCTTTTTTAGTGCAACTTTGAAATCTACATACTGTTTAATAGTTAAAGTGTCACCACGATAGCATTACTGAGGCCATTCACGCAATTGAGGTATCAATAATGTCTCAACATATTGGACTCCCTTTAACAATTTCAGTTGGAAACATTTATGCACAGATTTAAAGTTTAAAAGGGGTGAATTACTTTTTGATGTGTTATTTATGTACCTGCCTACCTAATATGTATGCCTTATAGAGCCTTTTATATTTATTGCCTGTTCATACCGTACATAATGGCAGACAGGCTAATTTATACCCAATTTTAGTTAGCGACAGCTCTTTATTCGCCTATCTATTTGTCACCAGTAGCAATATTATTACCTTTGAAATCTAAAATCTCTTCTATTATCTCTAAACAAATTTGGCATTTAACGATCGGGACCATCTTATTATCACTTTTTCCATGGCCATCATTTTATAAGCTCTTTGGGGATGCCTTTGGTGGTCCTAGCATATTGAATAATAGCTGAATTAAAACACACATTTAGTTTATCTTTCCATTTCACCCAATGCAAATTATCTGTCCATTTCACACTTTACATACCTAAACTCGAACTGCATTTTGAATGTGAATATCATTTCACATCAGACATGTTTTTGCTATGATATTATCGCATTTGAACAAGATACAATTTTGATATATTATATGCCAGTAGCAATATTATTACCTTTGAAATCTATGATCTCTTCTATTATCTCTAAACAATTTGCATTTGAACGACCCAGGCCCATCTTATTATTCTTTTTTTTTCCAGGGCCACCATTTTAAAAAAAAATTGGAGTTGCCTTTTGGTAGTCCGAGCATATTGAACAATAGCTTAATTAAAACACACATTTAGTTTATCTTTCCATTTCACCCAATATAAATTATCTTTCTATTTCACACTTTACATACCTATACTCGAACAGCATTTTGAATTTGAATATCTTTTCAAATCAGAAATGTTTTCTATGGTATCATCGCATTTGACCAAGATACAATATTGATTATTTTATACCAGTAGCAATAATTTAATTTTTTTGAAATGTTAAGAATATTTCTGCTTATCTCTAAACAAATTGGCATTTAAAGATCCAGTGCCATGTTTTAGTATAATAATTTATTTTTGTTCCAAGGTTACCATTTTATAAGCTCGTGGAGTTTGCCTTTCGGTGTCCTCGGCCATATTGAATAGTCAATCAAAAACAAACATTAGTTATCTTTCCATTTCACCCAATACAAATTATCCGTCAATTTCACCACTTACATAGCTATAATGGAAACTACATTTGGATATGTGAATATCCATTCACATCAGATTATATTTGCTATGGTATTATCGCATTGACCAAGAACAATCTGATATATTTTATACAGTAGCAACATTATTCACTTTTGAAATCTAAGATCTATTCAATTATCTCTAAACAAATTTGGGGCAGAAGACCAGGGCAACTTGAACCCACACATTCCAGGGCCACCATTTTATAAGCTCTTTGGAGTTGCTTTTTGGTGGCACTCTGCATATTGAATAGCTAATCAAAACACACATTTCGTTTATATTTCCATTCACCGCATACAACATTATCCGTCAATTTACACACTGTAATAGCTATACTGGGAACTACCATTTTGAATGGGAATATAGTTTCCCATCAGGTATATTGTTATGGTATGATCGCATTTGACCAAGGATACCAATGTTGAATATTTTATACCAGTAGCCACATTATACTTTTGAAATCTAAGATATTCAAATTATCTCGAAACAAATTTGGCATGACGACCAGGCCACTTTATATTCCAGGGCCACCATTTTATAAGCTATTCTGGAGTTGGCCTTTGGTGGTCCTAACATATAAATATCGCTGGATGTAAAACACTTATCCCATTTCACCCATACAAATACCGTCCAATTTCACACTTACATACCTATACTAGAATTGCATTTTGAATGTGAATATCATTTCACATCAGATAGGTGTGCTATCATATTATTGCATTGATCAAAGATACAATCTCGCCATTATTTTGTTTTGATATTTTAGTGTGAAATTCATTGAAAAAAAAACCCATAACCATTACATTGTGTAATAGTAATATTATTGTCGTTAAAGTAGAGAGACTGATTGTCAAAATTACCGGGGGGACAGCTATCGCCACCTTTCGTGAACCTTATATCGAGATACGATTATTAAAATATGGGAATAATAACCATAATAAAACGGTGTTGTCTCATTGCATTTCGAGCATTCCCTAATCCCAGGAGAGTCGATTCACAGTACTGCGGGTTAGTTGGCATCGGTGACATATTATTAAATTCAACACTTCCACTTCAGAATAAAGGCAGACGTGTGTGACTTTAGCAACAAATTCGCCAACCGTGTCAAAAACCAATATTGTATTATAATTCAAATTGCATGATGTGCTGTTTTAAACCAATATACAAACAAGTACATAGTTGCAGGCAACCACTCCAATGTTTCAACGAATCATTATCATACAATGAGGATGGTCTCTGTGGAGCCGGAGTTTATTAAACTGATTATCTATTTGACGTATTGATCAACGTTAATTTTCTTTCCCATTCCAGTCGAGTTTTTTCTTCAAACAACTTAAAATTACATTCTACAAAATTGCACGCCCTCTTTATTGATTGCGGTATGTACTCTTTTCCGTCTGAAAACAGTTGAAGTTAATAAAAGTGCCGTGTACTAAGAAAACGTGTTGTGGTGATTGATGTGTCCCTGTGCGAGAGAATGTGAGAGGACGACTGTGAGGAGAGGGCTTATGATGAGAGAGTATTTAAATTGAAACTATACTTTTTTATGTGCTTGACGTGTGTTTGCTGCCCCTATCTTGAAACGGTGTTTTCAAGAAGTTTAAAGGGTATTGGCTAATAATCCTCAGGTCTTTATGCTCTACTTGCTTCCCCATATGAAGTATTTGCAAGCACTGGTATGTTAACTATTTACTGAGGAAACTAAATGTGGAATGATATAATTGTTTATCAATTCCTATACGGTATTACATATGGTCCTCTTTAACTATACATCAGAAAACAAGTGCATTCATTACAGACAGAGAACGTCATAAAATTAGGTCATGTACAAGATTAATGACAAAATCCCGAAAATCATGAAAAAGTCGAAGCTGTTTAGGGCCAAATTGATTAGGCAAAATATTGGGGCCCGGCCAAGTGAGCCGGTAAATAGATAAATATGGACAAGTACAATCATTACTAGAATATGCTAGAATATGGTTTATACGAGATAAACAATAGTCGACATAATGAATTTTACAAATCTTTACTGGCAAAAAATTATAATCGGAGTAATTACCCCCCCCCACCCCCCACCCACCACCACCACCCCACCAATAACTGTTACAGCATTTTACCGGAGAAGGTATACCACCATTTTGTTTTTTTGTTCACTAAAATGACCAGAAGGGATGGACGTACAATAATAGAAGCGTTAGATGCAAATTCGTTTCAGCGGCGTTTGTTATTGCATTCGGGTGCAAATAAATCAGGGGGTGGTGGTATCCCCCCCACCAGACATAGGTAAACATAAAGCATAAGCTTAGCTGAATATCTTGGATGTCCACTACGCTTCTTAATGCAATCAGACATTCGTGATTTATCATAACAGAATCTTCTGGAGTAGGAATTCGAAGTCAGTCTAAATGAAGTCTTTAATTATAAGTTCCGGGAGAGTGTTGTCGGGGAAAATCACAAAAGAAGTGGGGACGCGTCACCCAAGATCAACAAAAAAAGATGGTAATGGGTTGAAAGAGATGGGGTCCTAGGTGGTCATGAGAGGACAAAACAATATGGGTGACACATAAGTCTCATATCGGTCATTGATCTGTGTGATTGGTAATTCTCCCATGAAGGACAAGGTCTTCGTTCTCCTTTATTGATGAAAGAACTACAGGTTGAACCTCATCAGCGTTGGATTTGCTATTATATGCCAGTTATTGTTATGAAAAAAAAAAAAAAAAGCCTGTGTGCGCTTTCTTTTCCATGTATAGCACACCCATAACCATCCCGACTCCACCAACCCAAATCAGTCCTTGTGGCAGATGTTCAATGAAAATAGCTTCCGAGGTATCCGGCGGAATCAGACCCGTACATCATTTAAGTCCAAGGCAAAAACCGACTTCTTCAGTGAACAACGGCGTCGTATTCCAGTTTCATTGTTTTTAAAACTTCCCTTACACCATGTCAGGTGACGTGGAGTAGTTCTGCGGTCCAAGTGGGGAGTTTCAGTAACCTGGCCATATGACACACTTATGAATTGGGAAACCTAACGAAAACAACCTGTGCTTTATTCCGTAAGATTCAACATATGTGTGTCAAAAAGTGTATCAGATGGGTTAGCTTACGGAAACTCCCCTCCAAGTGGGATCCTGATTTGAGAATGGACTTCAGGTTGGCTTAGAGCACAAAACAAATAAATGTTGATAATGGAATTTGAGTGATTATGCATTTGTTGTATATTGTCGGGGTCTTTAGCAATGAGCAAATCGTTTAGCAAATTAAATAGTGTAGGACATGATGGATGATGTTTTACGGGGCGTCCAGAGCCTTTCATTCGTTCGCACTTTCTTGTATAAAGAAAGCAGATACAAACCACATTCCACGTCTTTCTTAACCGCCTGTTCTTCTTACTAACTTCACGTTTTATCACTATGATTTCAAAAATGGCGCATTAACCAAGGACACAGTTTCAGTGGGTTGTACTTGTACATACATTGGCCATGAACTGACCTTGTATGATCTGGATTTCATATATCATCCCCCAAAACCAGTGGGTGTATTTTCTAAATACACTGGTGAATGGAAGCTGCTGAACTGTGCCATGGGAATGGAGATTTTACGAGCTAATAGTGATATAACACTGCCTCAAATATTCCATAACATGCCCTTTGTCAAACTATTAACACCGAAGCTTACTCATTGCTAGCGCTTGTAGAGAATACTCGAAAATTATGAAAAACCCTTTGATTTTGTAGACGGGTCATTACAAAAGCTTCATACTAAAGAGGACAGGGGTGTCCTAGGGACCCGCAAATTAAATTTTACCAGTTTTACACTGACGATATACATGTATTTTCCGACTCATATATTTTTTGCATTTGTATAAGTTTTGATACACGTATTTTCATGAAGAAAAATATGAAAATCCATCGTCCGTTAATTATACAACAATATAGTGGATACTAGGGTCATTTGTTACGGAAATAAAGCAAAAAATAATTAAGGAAAGAAAATAAAAGAATATTTATTTGTTGTTATGCGTAATCAATATCGTGTCATATTAAATGGTCAGTGGTTTTGTTTTACTTAAACATTGGTCTGCCACCAAATATTACACTCCTTATGCAATATGGCACTATAGACAAAACAATATTAATACTCAGGCAACAGCGCTTTGATTCCTGTGGACAAGGGTGTTTATACAAATGGTCGATAATATAACTATTATTGTAAGTATTACTATTATTATAATTACTAATTAATATAACTACCATTGTTATTATTATAATTTCTCTAAATGCTGTAAGAAGAGGTTAACTAATCTTACAAATTTCCATCGTACAGGTACTACCCGTTTGGTTTAACATAAATGGATTACGAGCACACTTTATTGCTTATTAGTTTTTAAAACAATCACGGAAAAATTCGATAACATCCATGAGTTATGATTAATGCAACAGCAAGTCCAATAGCGAATTCAAAGAAAACAACCAAAGACTCCGCCCCAAAGGTGTAATTCGGGAGCCAGGATTCTGCGACTTCTTGTTCTATGAGAAGCACTGTCAAACCCGCTGACAGAAAATCAATCAAGTCAAATCTAAAGTGGGCAACTTTTTTTTCAAATCACTTGTAAAATGCTGGAATACGTATGCCTCGATGAATATTATGTGAATGTATGGATGATGGATAATAGGATGGATGGATGATTGATGGATGGATGGATGAATGGAGGATGGATGGATGGATGAATGGATAAATGAATGGATGGATGATGGATAAATGGATGGATGGATGACTGGATCAATTTATTTATGGATGGATGGATGGATAAATGGATGGATGGTATTGATGGATAAATTATGGATGCAGATGAATGGATGGATGGATGGATGGATGTATGAATGAGGTTGTTGAGAGGACAATTCTGGTTGTCCGAAGTCCCGGTTGTGAAGAAACCACAAATAAATCCATTTGCAGTGATTACAATCCACACACACGCACACACACACACACACAACACACCACAGACACACACACACGTCACCCATACAACCAACACATACACACACTAAAACTATAAAGTTTGTCAACCGTGACGTGGTCCCTATTCTTGTTGGCACTTAGGAATACATCGTCCTACGCAGAGAGATTTTTACAGATAAGGAATACTGTGCAATTCGCAAAAATGTCTCAGATTCTGATTTTCATATTAAGCAACTGCAATGTTTCACTGATGTCAACCCAGCATTACAATGAGTGCTGTCCGAAATTTACTACGGAACTCATCCAAACTGATATATTAGGGATTCGTAGAAACTCTTGCAAGTTGCCTCGCAGTTACAATTAGGCACAAAGCAATTGGATAGTCCAATCTGTCAACCCGCGTATTCGCCGCTTTCTGTATGATGACCGACTTTTCCTCACCGTCATGATATAAAGAGCGAAATCCACACGATTATTTGAATTTGAGAGACCAGCTCGGACGCGGTTTATCCTATATGTTCTTATACAACAGTCGCTTACATAATCCTTGGTTGGGAAGTGTATTGAGGTAAAAACATAAGATGAAATGGAAATCACGTCAATTCATGAGTTGTATTCGCCTTCAACTATGATAGCTTCTCATATGTTTGCGAGGCAACAATTAATCTTTTGGTTTAACCTATATTAGTATGTTACAGTTATGCCGTGCCCTTCACAAAGCAATAAAAAAAAAGTCATAGCATATCTGACTTCTTTCGAAATAAAAAAAAAACACATCCGTAGCGGATTAGGAAAATTATTTCATCAGATTTGAATTTTAATATTGATAGAAAACTACACCGAACAATACGGTACATGACCATTTGTTTTAAAAATATTTTGAACACTATTTGTAAAGGAAGAAAAAACAACATAATGAGACTTTCCTAAAATGGTTTAGTAAACGTCTAGTCTGGAAATCTCAAATTCCACGGCTGTTGAATTGTTGTAAATAAATATAGACGCAAATGGAACACCTCGCATACGCTTTTGTAGGTTCCCCCCCCCGTCGCGTACTTTGGATATCAAAATTTAACCCCGTCTTTCTGACAGGCTACCGTACATATATTCTCTCAGTCCACCATTTTTAAAAACATTGTAAGTTCTCTCACCATTGAATCACATCATCCCATATCTATATAAATAGTTTGTGTCTGAAATGGGTGGACTAAATATTTAAAAGCCTAACATCGTATATATCACGTTCAGAACATCATGTTGAATATCCAGTTAAATGTATTAAATGTAAGATTATTCATCTGAGGTTACAACTAATGCACGCTTAAAAGTATGTATGACAATGGCCCTTAATAGCAATGCCTATTGAATTGTGATTAATGACATTAAAATTAGATTATATATAAAAACACCTGCAAACGGCCTCTAGCATATTCAGCCAATGGTTTCATAAATAAACATTGGCTTTATTGATCCACAGGTTCTACGTTTCTCAGGGAGTAACACACCCGCAAATTTTAACCATGCCTATAGTTTTAAGAGAAATGGGCTAGATAGTTGTACTTAATTAAAAATTAAGTTCTTGTTCTATCGGATATTGTTAACTTCTTGTTTTCCGACAGTTTTTTATTACACTGTGCTCTAATTTATACAAATTTAGACTAAACAAATCGACGTAAAATGTCATTGTGTTTTCTTCCTTCTTCTACTAATCAAATTTCACGCAAAGCAGGGACAATGCTGTATTATTCAAGGATGGTAAGCGAAAATTTGATTACATTACATGCAAAAGATATTTACATGAGTTTTAAATGATGTAGGGGAAGGAAAAACGGTTGTTATTATACTGAGCAAGGCGCCATACCTTAGGCGGTATCCAGATCACTCAAATCAAGAACAAACAAATTATCGTGTGGAAAAATGAATCCAAAAAAACATGTTATGTAGCAATCTTATCCACCATTAATGTGATAGCAACCTCAGACCAATTATCGGGTTCAATTAATTTATGTGGTTTATGTTGTATAAAAAGGTAGACACGTGTATTTTTCTACTTGTCTAAATTGTCTTAAAGTACATTGATCTGTTCTGAATCTAGAATATGAAGTTTCACATGAAAAGCTAAGGTAATCAAATTAGCATTTTGTTTTTATATTGATATTGTTCGAGGCATTTTTTATTTGTTTGCGATTCCGAAACGGTTGGGCGAATCTAACTCGATTCTTAAACAGCTGTGAAATGTAAGTACTTGCCTTGGCTGATTGCCCTGGTTCAATCGATAATTGAACCAGGTGTACGCGTGCGAATGGATGACGTTATTTGGATGGTTTGGTGAAGCGCTCGCGTTAATAATCGACGTTTTGCTACATTTTGGTATTTTGAGCAAATGACGGCATACCCAGCATCTAGCACATAACCAGATGAAAGGTGGGGATTTTCTCTTAGTAATATCTATCATTGCGTGGTGAAAATTTATCGAAAGGCCTCTGCTACAACTGCTCTCTGATACCTGTAAAACGCTACCAAACAGGAATGATTATAATTTAATGACAATAGCCGTAAGACCACCCTTTCAGAATCCCTTTATAACCCATTTTGTTTTATTATCTGGTGATGATGTGATTGATCATTCAAACTTTTACAAGTTATAGGTTAGATTTTTCTACTCTCTTATATAGAAAATTACACATATAAAAAGATTAGCAATTCAATTATAACAAGCTCCATATGCTACGTGGCACAATGAATGCATGAATGTTGTGCTGACGAAATTACAAATTTGTAAATGCAGGCTTTGTCTTTTCAAAATTTTCCCCTAAATTTAGTGAGTTCGGGTCGGTAGTCTTAAGTGGTATTGATCGTTGTGTAAATTGCATCTACATTAAAGCGGTTAGGTGAGAAGAATAAATTAAAATCCTGAAACAAAAATGAAAGCAAAGACTCTGATATCTTAGTTATTTATTGAATGATCGTCATAAAATATCAGTTTGTTTTGAATTGCATTACTATGCAGAAGATGAAACAATTACTAGTATACAGTAGAATCCTATAGCCAAAACGAAAAAGAAAGGAAAATATAAGTTTGCAGTCTATAATTTGCCCTTCTTTTGCTTTTGGAAGACAAAGTCCCTCAAACATTTTGTTGCTCTAGTGTACAAGTGAGATGGAGTTCCAAATAAGATGTCACCTTGCCAATTCCCGCATCACCTGGCATATACCACTCATCATCAGCGATCGATAACGATACAGACACGTCTTGCAGGTATTTTGGCTTTATATAGAGGTATGACGTATGTTTGGTCTTGGGTATATAGACCATTTCCCTGAACAAAATAAACCCTTCTCAGTATTTTAACGATCTTTTGGCAACACTGTAGGGTCCTTTTTTCAAAAGATATGTCAATTGCATCTGACGTGAGTAATTTTTTATCTGATGTCGGTTTATAGTCCTTATATCTGCCTCTACACACCCTAAAAAGCAAGTCTTCAGTCTCTTGGGTATTTTAACATATATAAGAGTGATAGAATGCGATTCACTTTTCACTTCGGCCTTTGTACATGCTTTTGATTCATATTTGGTTGTTTGCCGGAGGGAAAATGTATACAAAAACTTCAAAAAACCATATTATAGCAGATGATTTGTTGTATGGTCAACAACCATGACGTTTACGTGTGTGCCGAAGAAGCTGCTAGATTATGTCATAACTTGTCGATAAGGTCGGGGGTTGTTTTCAGGTAAGTTTCAGGTGATTTTGGCAATATTAAATTTCCGTCTCATTGTGGATCACCGCAGCTTTGACAGGAGAAACCAAACGGGACACCTCACCATATCTGCAAATTATTAATGCGTAGTCTCTGGTACTACGTCTAATTTCAGAAAAATCATCGAATTAGATGGCACATTCAGTAACAATGTTCCCACAGTGTATTGAAAAAGGGATATTTAAATGGAGACTTGGGAGCTAATAAGGACAAAATTAATATACCATGCCAAGAAACTTTTTAAATATTACACTTACGCACCAAAATCATCTTTTATGTGGGGATTTTATAAAGTCAAGCCAGCATGAATCGTCAAGGACTTTTTAAGATCAACAGCTAGAGGTAAAATATGAATATTCCTTAATATAAGGGCCATAATATAAAAGGGAAAAAGATAAGAATAAAAAAGTGTTACTTGGACATTGACAAAATCAAAACTGGCGGGATTATTTTGAAAACTGGAGGGTTAGTTCATCGGGAGAAGCCGGACGGTAACAACATTATCAATGCTGAAGGCTGAGCTTTGCGTCTGGTATCCGTGGTTCGACTCATCATGTATTCCATCATTGTATCTCTGCACCTTCAGGCGAGTACTGCTCCGCATATCTGAGTAAGTAGTATCTATAATTGTGTAAGAATGATAATATTATCAAATCCGTGTTTCTAAATATAATTTCTACAACAAATCACCCCTATAAGCAAATAATTGCCATCCCCTGAAATTACCTTGTTTCATACGAAATTCACAATAGTATCTTAGAAATACAAAAAAAAATTCACAACCGTAGTCATTTTTGTATTTGTTTTGTTTCTAAACAACCTACAATGGCAACGATTTGTTGAAGCAGTGCCGTCTATTAATTTACGTATTTTCTTCAAGTTTTATGTTGAATCGTTTTAAAAACATTGTGCAATGTTAGGAGCAATTGACGTAGCGGTCTAAATGTAACATTATCTGTTAAAAATCGGTACATTAGCGCCAATAATCAACACCTACATTTAGCAGTTAGCGTACATTGATGTTTGAAGATGATGACATTACCCAATGCTCTTTTCGCTCTCCTTTTCGGGACCCTAATATATTTGTTAAATCTTAAAAAGAGGGAATCATCCCACTTCCAGTTCAGTACCTAATTTGAAAAAAAAGAAGCTGAAAGATGAAAGAAACTCTGCCTTTGTGGTTTACGGGGCTGGACATTGGATTGTGAAGATGTAAAGCGGTCATACGTAAACAAGATCTATACATATTGGTGTTGGATGAGTTTAGTCCGGTATAATCCGATCGTACGACCTCATGACTCAATGGTGGGCAGCACAGCCAGCTGCCATTATGTTGCATGTGTGGGTTTGATGGCATGAACCATCTTGTGAACTTTGGGATTCTTGCTACGCAAAAAATTGCCCCAAAACTCACAGAATTGTGGTGGTTCGAAAGCTTTAAAACGACTGAACTATGGTAATTAGTTGAAAAGGCAAACTTTGTAATAAGAGGAATGTGATTAATCCAAAAAGCATCGTCCTGTTGTCCACGTTTTGGTACTCTACCAAGTGGCATCGCATTACGATCAAGCTGGGCATGCGAAAGTTGTGCTAAGTATCACAATCTAAATAATAAAATTACCTGTCATATATTCACGTTACAACCTGGGTTTAAAGACAGAAAGAGTGGACTACATCATACTCAAGGACGCCGTTTTTACCTTTTACAGGAAATTGGGTCCGGCGTTATCATAAAACCCGAAGATATTTCCGGTAATTTGTACAAATTGCACATTGCATTTCAGTCGGGTATAACGTTTATCAATATTGACTGGTCCATCTCATGTGGAAATATCAGAGTTTAATATGGCGTTTTATATTGAATAAAAAACAACATTAGTTGAAAGCATGAAATCGGAAATGCAATACCGATATGGAAAAAAATGTGAAAGAAACAAGTATATAATGGGGTTAAATGTCCGTCCATTAGAAGCCTACGTAGCTTCCATGACATTAACGCTCTAGTACACTAAAGCATTGTTGCTTGTTTAACAAATGCACGGTTGTGACCTCTCCACAACATAGCGTGACCACCATAAGCAATTATGCTGGTACTCCGCGTACGCCGCGAACACACCACACACACAACACACTCACACTTTTTAGGCATGAACATAAGACACTGTGAATATTGAGTTATCTGTGTAAAATCCCCGCGGATCAAGGTTTTAGGGGATAGCGCATTCAAAATATAATTTATCGTGAAATAAGCCCCTAACGATTACATTTCAACAAATGTTTGAGAATTGTTATCATAATGTGGCATGCCTTCAGACGCTATTCGAAGTACCGGACCCCCAAACCCCCCGCTTGGCCCCCAAAATGAGTCAAAAACGTGGATAGTCCCATAACTTCATAATAATGATTTGTTTGATTGATATTCAAGTATTTTCAAAGTTAGATATCTGACCTTGCCGCCGTGCAAAAAAAGAGCCAAATCCGTTTCGAAAATTTTTGGAGATTTAATGAGACAATGCGTAAGCATGTTGTACCATATTTCAATTGTGAATGGCAACCGTAGTTTTCGAAAAACAAACACTTGGAACACTAGCAACGAGGAACCTAAGCACACTTTTTTTACATTGGTCTTAAATATTACGATCACATGAAGGGCTTGTTTTCACGATGCAAGTGTTCCAATACTTTTTTTTCAAGGTAAAACAAAAAACCTCATATGTTCGCAAAGGAATATTTGATTGACTTCCCTTCATGCTAAATCAATAGCTTTCTCAGAATAACCGTCAAAACTATACAAAACACATCGAGTAAAGAACCCGATCCACCCTCCAACTTACATGACTTGACTATCGTTGACATTGGTAAACCTATTTATATAAAATACTAAAATACAAAAATGGGCCATCATAACGGTAACTAACACCACTAATAGAAGTCCTACAAGCACCTCTTTTTTTTCAAACTTAATGTATTCTGACTGTAGATGACACATTTAAAACTAAACCTTGGGTTTTTCATGTATAGGCACCAGACGGACCAACTTCCGATGCTTTCTTTCTTAATTTTTACCAGATCTCGCAAAAACACCACTACCTACACGAAATGCCCAGTTATCCAAAACTGTCAGAAAACTAGAGAGAGTATTTTTCTATTGTGCATAAGAATGTGGACTACATGTTTGGATTCACTTGACAAACCATTAAACAGTCTAAAAGTACAAAAAAATTTTAAGAAACAATATGAAATTCCACATTAATAGAAGAGTAATAAATGAACCAATCGGGGCATGTCCTGTTGGTGTGTTGTGCTTTGCCTGTCTTGTTTAGTGTTATGTTTCGTATTATTTTGTCATGGAACTTATATTTAGTCTCAGGGCATGATCGCTTCAGGTCAGTTTGGCCTTTTGATCATGTCCGCAATATCATTGGTTGTGCATTGTAATTTTGTATGTAGTGATATGATTGATCTATTATGGTAGCTATTAAGGCAAAAAGAGGACATATTGGCAAATGCTCGTCAAAAATTAGTGTCAATATACCCAAACGAGCAGAGTTCAATATAAAAAATCCGACGAAAATAGCAAATGCAGACCATTGATTTGGTTTTCATTTTAAACATGTTTGTGTTTTTGGACCAAACATAAGTCCATAAACAAATGGTACCTCTGTTTGTTGCGGTACTAATATAACACTTATGTCATTTAGAGACAATAATCCCTGCAAAACAGTGTCTGGCATGCCTCACTTTCAAAACTGTATATTTTCAAACGCTTCATATCGAATTTATCTGAATTGTCACAAAAAGTAATGTTAACAACTAAATACCCTCATTTTTAAAGGAAAATTAAGAAGAATTCTTTGTTTTCGTGAACGTTATCGGCTCTCGCATTTTTATCTCCAGTTTTGGAGGAACCCGGGGTACTTTTTAATTCACAGATGTTTTAATTCTATATCACTATAGCATACTGTAAAATTCCCTGTTACCGTTTGCCAGTTTTACACTCCTTGCACACCTACATTCGCCCCGTGGATAATTTCTAACCACAGTCCCTAAACGCAATACCTCGTTCTTAAGATTTTCATCAAGTAGAATCAAGGAGAACCTGTTTCTAATTATACGGTACCTGCCAAATTATAGCCCAAATCACACTCGGCAATGTTACCACAAAGAGAACCGCGAGCGCCCATGTTAAAGATAATCCGCGATTGGCACTGGAATTCATTTGAGGAACGGTGTGCTGAGATATACGCCAGAAACAATAAGATACCATGGCTACCAAACCTATATTTGTGTGTATGCAATTTTGTGTGTGAACAGGCACGGCTAGATTTTATTTACAATTTTATCTATTTCATACAAAAACTGCCTTTCAAAAGTAAAGACTGATTTTAGTGATAATGCTTAAAAATAAATAAAAATGTGGAAATATTTAAAATTTTTTATGTAAATTTGTTATTTAGGTTCAAATTTCACAGGTTTTTCATATTAAATAATATTATATTTATAATAACGCAGAAATGTAAACCAATGGTAGTGTCAGAGAGTTAAGAAGTTATATAGCCTATACAAAATATAAAGACAGAATAAAACGTCTTATACCAAAACAAACCGCAACACGGCAAATCAAGGATTCCCTAAAACACTTTTTATGATCTAATCATATAGAGTTCCAAGCAATTGAAAGCACTAAAAGTTGACAAGTGTTAAAAAAAACCCTATAGATATAAAACGGTTTACAATAATTTGAAGATCATTGCTTTCATATTCTTGTTCACATATCCCGTGTGAATATGAACACCGCCAATTATAACTATAGGCGCCCATGAGTAGACTGAATACATATGAACACGACCTGATGCATGAAAAATCACACAACTCATATCCGTTTTCTTTAATGTAATCTATTATTACTCTTCGACTAAAGTTCGCATTGTCCACTACGTAAAAAGCCCCCCATCATACGTCCCATTTTCTACAGAAGCGTTGCCATGGTAACGGCAAGGTTTGCTGATTCTAGATCTACTTCAGTTAATGAAAGATAGCGTTGCGTTTATAATAAACGTCGTCCCTGATGATGAAATTCTATTCTAGTACTTTACTCTCGAATAATTATCTTCGGAATTCCTTTATTATCGAAGAACTAGGAGAACTGCACGTTTTTGCGAATCAATCCATCGGTTTATTTTGAAGGGATTCAAGCACTAATACTAATATATTAAGCGTTTAAATAAACATAACGGGTGTGTGCGTACATTAATATACCAAACAAATCAACATAATATAAATCACTTTATTAATCTTAGCACTTTACAGCGAGAAGGCGTAAAATGGAAGTTGAAAATTTGACAGCTGTCACGTACATCGTCATCAGCAAAACAAATTGCAGAAATGTCAAAGAAATGCCCAAATAATTTAAGCACCATCTGTTGCTTCGTGACTGTACATAAACAAGTATTGATACAATAAATATAATTTTAGGATTGAAGAAACGTGTAAAGCCTGAAACTGAAGCAATTTACATTCGTAACATGTTTTATACATCCCTTTTTTGGGTCATAACATTTTCTCACCCGACTCTATAAAAGAAAATGCCAATGCAATATGTTTGAAATGGTTGGCCAGAATTTAAAGCCACAATCGATGTCCATTGTGCCTCTCATGTGCAGTGTTCCGTCATAATGGACACATACTTAATCGTTTTTTTTTTTCGTAAAATGGCAATTCAGTTCGTTAAATTTAAAGTTAAACTTAACGTTACCTTAAACCTGCCATTTTTTACTATTGCTTGGCTTCCCTACCCACGTTTTCATGTACAATTACCATTACACAACTGTTGGTAGTCAACTTTCACTCATACTAGATTCTTTTCAATCGTAATAACAAAAAAAAAAATTACTTGGAACCGAGAAATGGGCGTTGTTGGTTTACACTTCTGAAGAAAATATTGGCTTTTAAGGTTAAAAATCATCACAACGTAAATTTCAAGCACTGAGTTCATTGAGCAGAGCCTGACAAGATTTTTTTTTCTTTTCCTGCAGAATTAAATATATCTCAACTAGTACAATCTTTACGCGTTGTAAAATTTTTGTAACTATTCGATCGACAGAAGATAACACGTGAGAATCTGAAAGACCTTTTGTTCCACACACCTATCGTCTGTTTTTTCTTTACCAAACCCTCTTTTGTTCCAATCAATTTGAACGTTGCTTATCCTGTCCAAGACACACTAAAATAACGCAGCTGGTTTCATTGGAAAATATTATTTTAATCCAAAATTAATGCCGCAAATAAGAAGTAAGATACACCGAATTACCTCGTTATTATTAAATTTACAAAATAAATAGAAAATAAAAGCATTCAAATAGTACCGTTCTCTTTATTTTTCTGTAATCATGGTCATTCTACTCTGGGAGTTCTTACTACTTCAGTTTTAAATTGGATACTTTAATTGTACCACGCGGGATTTATTACGTCTCACATTGTCAATTTCCGATGCAACATATGCGCAAAAGACACACAGACATGGGACCTGAAATGATACCGCAAATGTTTGTGTAGTAAGAGATATCGAAATACTCCTGGGCGGGTCAATATCTCTGGACATACTGAATATCTTATACCTCCCTTGTAGCTATTTGCGAATCTCATAAGGCTCACTGATCACTGAGTGTTATGTTTATACGGTCGACTGAAAGAAAGTGAACTTGATCGTGGTTGTGCAAGTCTGTACATAGCTGCAGGTTTTTCTTTTTCCTCAACGTTTGCAAGGGCCAAATCAGAAGAGAGGCTCATTATGGTTAAGAATATTGAGAACTAAATCAGAACTACCTATGCATGACTCCAGATTTAAAATGGAATATAATAATCCTTTCAAATTATATTGCACAGATAAACAAAGATACAAAATGTTATATTATGTCCAATATGTACATATCTTATATCAAAGACATTTGTAATTTGTAGAATTATATCATCGAACATAACTCAAAAGATTACGCCAATGCAAGGTTAATGTGAGTGCAATCTAATGATATATATTTATAATATGTTTTAAATTCCCTACTGGCTACTACAATCACAAAGAATGGTCCTCTTTAATATATCAGAAATGCAATCATGTACTGATGAGTAAAAACGAAAACACGTATCAAATCAAACTGACTTCAATGTTATTGCGCCAAGTGAAGCAATAACAACATGAACACACGCCGATAGCAGTATTCCGAGTATATGATAATACCCACCCGTGTCTTTACACTAAGCAAACATATCCTTGGTATTGATAAATATAGTTCTACATTATTTCGCCCACTATTGTATCTTACCAAGGCCTGAAGGCCTTGTAGAGTCAATCTTAATTCAATAGTAAAACCGCTTCTTGTGCCTAACCCAGAAACGACTCTATGGACATTCCATTAGCACCAGGTGCATGGTGTCGTTGATTTGCGTCTGGTTTTTGTCACCAGTTTTTATCCTTCTAACTTTTATACCTATATCGCTCCAATGAATTGCATATCATGCTTCAGGGTTCAAATTTAAAGTGCAAACAGCATTTCTTCCATCAGTACTATTATAACTGACGGTATTCGGTTTTAAAGGCAAATATCTAGGTAAGCAGGTTGCTAGTTTCCTGTATTTTGTAGACTTACAGTCTGATTCCAAGATGAAAATCGGTTTCCTTTTGCACAAAGTTAATCCTCTAACTGCACGCGTTGTTTAAGACAAATGTGCTTGCAATAACAGATCAAATGTTCATAATCCATCTGTATATTGTTCTCAAACAGATCTTACGAATCCTTCAAAACATAAGTGCTTTATTTAGTTCGCTGCAATCAATTTCAGGGAAGACACAATCTTTCATAACCTAAACGTATTCGAAAATATTTGGTTTGGATGAAAATATGGCAATATTCACAAATAAAATTTTCAAAAGATATTGACATTGATAAATATAGGTCTACATTATTTCGCCCACTATTGTATCGTACCAAGGTCTGAAGGCCTTGTAGAGTCAATCCTAATTCAAGAGTAAATTAAACCGCTTCTTGTGCCTAACCCAGAAAGGACTCTATGGACATTCCATTAGCACCAGGTGCATGGTATCGTTGATGTGCGTCTGGTTTTTGTCACGATCTTTTTTTCTTTTAACTTTTATACCTGCATCGGTCCAATGAATTGCATATCATGCTTCAGGGTTCAAATTTAAAGTGCAAACAGCATTTCTTCCATCAGTACTATATAACTGACGGTATTCGGCTTTAAAGGCAAATATGTAGGTAAACAGGTTGCTAATTTCCTGAATTTTGAAGATGTAAAGTCTAATTCCAAGATGAAATTGGCTTCCTTTTTACGCAAAGAAAATATTCTAACTGCACACGTTGTTGAAGGCAAAATGTGCTTGTAATAACAGATCAAATGTTCATAGTTTCCATCTGTATGTTGATCTCAATCAGATCTTACGAATCCAAAACATAAGTGCTTTATTTAGTTCACTGCAATCCAATTCAGGGAAGACACCACTTCTTTCATAACCTAAACGTATTCGAAAATATTTGGTTTGGATGAAAATATGGCACTAGTGGCAAATAGATTTTCAAAAGCTATTGACTTTGATAATATTAGGTTCTCACATTATTTCGCCCACTATTGTATCGTACCAAGTCTGTAAGGCCTGTAGAGTCAATCCCTAATCAAGAGTAATTAATAAAACCGCTTCCTTGTGCCTAACCCGAAGGACTCTAGGACCTTCCAAGCACCAGGTTGCATGGATCGTTTGATGTGCGTCTGGTTTTTGTCAGCTATCGTTTTTCTTTTAACTTTTATACCCTGTATCGGTTCAATTAATTGCATATCATGCTTCCGGGTTCAAATTTAAAGTGCAACAGCATTTCTTATCCGATGCATTTACTATATAACTGACGGTATTCGTCTTTAAGGCAAATATGTAGGTAAGCAGGTTGCTAATTTCCTGAATTTTTGAAGAATTTAAAGTCTAATTCCAAATGAAATTGGCTTCCTCCTTTTTGACGCAAAGAAAATATTCTATCTATCTATCACACGTTTAAGGCAAACTGTGCTTGTAATAATCAGATCAAAATGTCATGAGTTTCCATCTGTAATGTTTGATCTCAATCAGATCTTACTAATCCAAAACATAAGTTGGGCTGTCACTTTAATTTAGTTACTCAATACATTTTCAAGCAAGATACAATTCTTTTTATAAACGAATCGGTATTCGAAAATATTTGGTTTGGATGAAAATATGGGCAAAAATTCCAAATACAATTTTCCAAGGATAAAGTCGACACAGTTGAGTGATAAAACTCTTTCAACCAATTCCTCAACCAATTAAAGAATTTGGCGCTTATCTGTTACTATGGTCATTTGCAGCACAATGCACGTACCCATTCTATTTAATGCTTACAAATATAATAAAGTGGCTGGCTGGACCAAGACTTGAATGCGAGACCTATGTGTTGTTACTGAAAGTATCGTTACCTCTTTAGCATAGGTAATATAGAGAGTTTGTGTTTGTTTGTTTGTTTTATTGTTGTTGTTGTTGTTTTTACTTTTGTCTCTTATCTTTTATTCTTTTATGTTGCATTCCGGTTTGGCGATACAGGAGCGCAGAGCATTTACGATATCGGACACGTCCTATATATGTATATGAAATATTTTGATCTATTCGATATATTATTTTGTGATCAAACATTATTATTTCACAATTACCATATAAATTGGCTAGAGGCTAAAACGTCTACTCGCCTGATACAATGATAGACAACATGACTGTGTCCCAAATCGACAGAACTGGCATGACAATATGACATTTTCAGGGCAATCAAATAATAAAAAGTATTGAAGTTGTTTATATTCGATAGCAAATTTAAATTGTTCAATAAAATATCTAATGGAAAAATCTAATATAGAAAAATGGTAACGTATTCTTGAGGTTTATGCAAATAAGTAACCCGTGCAATTACGCTTTACGATTTTCTACTTAAGAAATGGCACAGGTGCGTCTGTTAAAAATGCTTCATGTTCTAAACATATATCGTGTGCTCATGTGCAGAAAATGCAACGCTTTCATCTTAAAAAACATGCTTATGTGGTTCGTGAGTTGAAAAGGTTTTGCACCTCGATGTCAGATGCTGTTTTCTAATTGCAGATGTCACTATTAAAATATACTCAAGTTATTTTGGCGCAATTTGAATAATGATTGTGCAGATAATGTGTTGAAATATGAATATGAAAGTCCGGAAGCATTTTGGTTGTTCAAGTCTAACATCTCTTGTTTTTACACTGAAAGAATGGGAAATTAAGATGTTGTGGAAATTGTACAAGGGCTTTATTGTTACATCACTTTTACAGACAAATTATAGAAACGTTTAGAGTTAAGTTCTTAGTTCAGCAAAGTAATGCTAAAGCTGTAAAGCCAATTTGTACACCTTACAAAGGTGTATAAACAACTTAACCAGCTACTAAAGATATCTCTGTGTGTTGATTATTTTCCTGGGGATAAACAACATCGAAAACACGATAATTTCGTTAGTTTTTTCGATAATTTTTTATGTCAGTTCTCTCAAATGTTAAAATTGATAATTGTTTGTAAAAGACATATTAGTTCTAAAGAAATATATATACATATAAAGAGGGGGATATTCTTGTATGAATCATGTAAAATATGAAGCAGATCGACATATAAACGGTTCCAGCGAGCATGGAACCACATTCCTCAACATCAACAGTGCATATGGAGGAAACAATGACTATTGAGTCTCACCCTGAATGACAAACTTATAACGCTTATTTTGAGTTGAAAGAAATGAAATCGTTGCTGTAAATTGATAATTTGTTGACTTCAAACCTTTGATTACTGTAACGTGCCACTTTTTCTGAAAACGTTATTTAAAAAAAATGTGTGTTGATACCAAAAGTGCTTTTTTTGAAAAGCAGCAACTTTTGTGGCAGAGCCAAGTGTTTCTTCTCTTCAAAACGTTTTAAAATTGTCCCAACATCATGTTCTAAGTGAAGT
The DNA here is from genome assembly GCA_023653785.1 of Ophioderma brevispina. Lineage (NCBI taxonomy): Eukaryota > Metazoa > Echinodermata > Ophiuroidea > Amphilepidida > Ophiodermatidae > Ophioderma > Ophioderma brevispina. The sequence goes on from JAMKCH010032774.1 coordinate 59,522, forward strand.
TATGCAGCGAAATGGCCTTGAATTTTAGGGGGAATTTTATTTTGGGGAACGCCATAATATAATACATATATGGATGGAGGGATGGGTGTGGATGGATAAATGAATGAAACACATGCAACAAGGTATCCACGATCTCTGTACACCTCTTCTCTTGCCAAATACTCAGACTTTGTTATAAGAATTAAACGTTTTAGACGTGAACGATGTTTTAATGCACCTAAGTATATCAAAAACTACACTTTGGTAAAAGAGATACTTCTGTATGCTAGTGCTCCTGTTCTCTCCAGCTGTCTTTAAGTGCCAACGCTAATGACTTCAACGATGAACTAACTCAACAGCACTTTCAAGTAAATGTGGTTAGTGAAAATGTTCTGCTTCTCCCAGATTCCTTTTAGCGTATTCATTAAGGTGTAGATGAGTAGATGAGTTAGGTATCCGAATGACTGTTCAGATTGCTTAATATTGAACTGTTAATGTGTAACCTTCTCCTCCCCCACCCTGTACTCTGTCCCGTCCCTATCCTTTTTTCCATGAGGTCTTTCTTCACCCTGTTTACTCTCTTTCTTCATTCTCGTCTCTCTCCTCTCCTTCTCTTTGCTCTCTCGCCCTCCCTCTCTTCACACTCTCTTTCTCACCTCTCTTTTTCTATTCTGCGCTTGTTTTGACGCTCTGAATATTTCTCTTCACTCACCCTTCACTTTTTCATCACTCTCTTTTCTCGCTCTATCCTCTCTCTATCTCTCTCTCTCTCTTCCTCTTTTGGAGTAGATTCTTAGTCATGTTCAGGCTTTGCAAACATTCTAATAATTTTATTTTGTTTTGATTCATTTCCTTTCCGTTAAACCACATTTTTTTATCAAGTCACTAAAAAGAGATTTTAGCGAAATTGCCTGGGTCACGCATGAAAGTAAGGGCCTTTTACGCGGCTGCTGTTAATTCATTATACCTCAATGCCACAGAGTGGGTGAAATAATTAATTTGGCCGACGATTTATCTTTAATGTTAGAATTCATGCATTAAAACTATACATTGATTCTGCCATATGCCGCCAAACTCGATCAGGTTCAATTCACGGGTAATTACCAAAATATAATGAAATGGTGCGCTATCTCTAGGAAATTACTAAATAGGAGCTTTACTCCCAATGAGCTTATAAATCATTTTTGTTGAATATTGAGATTATTTTTAGAGTGCTGTTTGTGTGATTCAATGATTTCTTCTGGGGAGGTCAAGCATGGAAGAACGTTTCGGTAATTTAAGCACTTATTCATGCTTGGCAGAAACACTTGTTTCTTTTTTCACGGACCGTAGTTTTGAAACTTGCTTTAATAGTATTTTAAATATTAAAATGTTATAGAGCTTTTACACTTGGGAGCATCGTGTCTTAAGAACCCCAGTGGCATGATTAATCATCCCACTGGAGGTTCTTAACACACGTTTTCACTCATAACATCTAAACCAAACATCCTTTGGCGCTAAGATTTCATAGGGCAAATTAGAAAAATATCAGCTTCCTTCAAGCACTCAAAATTTGACCTCTGGTAAAATCAGGGTCCCGAAGGACAAGGCTATTGGGCCATGGAAGTTTTGAAGCCTTTTTAAACTCATTTAAAATTAAATTTATTAAGAAAAAGAAAATGTTGACAAATAAAAATCACATGAAGCCATTTCCTAGGTCACAGGAGACTAACAAACATACCCTAAACACGATTTTTTGTCTTTTTTTTCTACCCCAAACAAGTAAGCAATGCATTGTGTTATTAATATACCCTTTTGCATTCATTTACTTCCGATTTAGAGTATTTGTTTATGATTTTGATCTCTATTTAGTGTGAGTATTACATACCCTAAACACGTTCATCAGAATTTCAAGGTTAAGGAGAACATACCCTGTTTCCCATATTTTGCTGAATAAGCCGAGTACGCCGTCTTTATGTAATCATATGATGATTTAGTACTTTCTGTCGTGCACGACAGAACGTCAAAGGACGGTGTTCTATGGGGACAATTACGATAGTCAGGCAAGTTCAAAACAAGGTTTGCGGTTTTCTTTTGTTCTTGTTTGTCCAATAAACCTTCGGAACGTTCTTGGTAGGTGGTCTACAATCGATTCTGTGCAATTTGAGAGAAATTCGTATCCTAAAAAAATCTCCTCCTGTCACTTTAAGTGTTAATGTGTTTCGAACATATTCAGGTATTAATTCTAAAATAGTTAACCAGATGGGCATATTAAAATGTAAGTGTATTTTTAGTACAAAACGTATCATTTAATGTACGGGGTGTTGGTTGAATGGTTTTTGCTGTAGCCCGGTCACTCCGAAGAAACATGGACCCACATCCACATGGATTCCCCATGCACGTAGGAGCTAAGGTGCTTAAACACAAATATGCTATTAGCATATCATATATTGTTCAAAAGCACCCGCTGAACATCATGAGTTAATGAGTTTACAATTTCCATGGAGTAGCATATCCTCTTCCTAGCTACGTTCAAAATTATGTATCCAATCCTCATATATGCCGTGACAAACTACTCGCTCCTATAGCAACGGGTATTGTATTCAACCCTGTTATTCGGTTGCTCTCATTTATGGGTTATGATATATGATATATTTTCGAAACACAGTATGATTAAAGAGATACTGTTCTCTCTTTAGGTGAATTGTCTATAGGTATTGGTGCTGTGTTTATGTGCAATATAATAACCGAATATCAAATATTAAAGGTCCGTGACCAGATCGCTAATAGCTTCGTACCCAGGACCTCGGATTGTACCGGAAGTGGTCGAAATTTTGGTGTCTGGAGAAAGCTACTTTTTCCTCCTATACTGTGGAATAGGGTTAAAAGATATTTGGTTTGGAAATGTTATTAGCGAAAATATGTCCAATTTTGGACGATCAATATTTATGTATTTTACGTGGTGGATACATGTTTATTTCATATTTTGTGCTGTTAGTTCAACGCAATATTATAATTATCCAAGATGGACTATTATAACACATATTTAAAGCATACAAATCATATTGAACGATTGAAAGTATAAGCAGCTATTTATTATTGGAACTGTTTTGGCTATCTTGAAAAAAAATCAGGTCGACCACTTTTAGATAAACAATCTTATCATGTAAATTAAAAGAACTGATTTGAAGTGCTAGATTGTGAAATACAGACTGCCAAAGAAGCAAAAATATACAATCAAAGATTACTTTTTTGGCCAAAAAAAATAAGTTAATCTCAACTGGGGTTAACTGATTGACATGAATTTCAGGATTACTGTCCCCCATTTCTCGCACAACATAATTTCTGGTGCCTTCACTGTTTGAAAAGTAATATATGGATCAGTAAAAATGCATGATAATATACATTCATTCTTATCTCTACAATATTCTTTTATTTGAAAACGGTTTAATCCCATAAGATGCTACATACCTTATACCTTTAGTTTCTTGAACCTTCAAGTGGCCCTTTGTGTTCAATCTCCGGTTAGGGTGCATCAAAATGGATGGAATAAAAAACGAAGATTTAGCTTAGGAACTGGTCTAAACTGAAGTCAAATTTCTCACAGAATGCATATTTTATATTTTGGAATTGTTTGCTTTATTGCATATTTTTGGGACAGTCTGTATAAACTGTATTCCACACACCCTTTATCATTGAAAACGTGTTATTGTGTTGATCAATAGCATGGCCTGTGGGCGGAGTTAGGCTCTAAGCACGTGCTTAATATATGATCACCATTTTTGTATCTTGCTCCTAACCGTTTTATAATCATTCTTAATACGGCAGAAAGCATGTATTTAAGGTTTGTATTTTATCGTAGGTAACTCACGTATACCGCCGTATGCACATAAAAATGAAAACTTGATTTGCTAACTAAATCATGCCCTTGGAGAGAAAAAAATCTGATTATATAAATTGTTATAAAAATACTAACAGTCCAATTACTGTGAATAGTGTCAAGCACAGGGTCTGAAATCTCTGTTACCATAGTAACGGCAGCTTCAGGGTGTTGAATTAACAGGCTGATAGATCGAGAAAACAGTCTTTCCTTGACAGATCAAAGCGGTGCCGCAGAATAGAAATATTCAAAAAATCTCTCTCGATAACAAGCCAATTTTGGCTTCAAACTATGCAATCTTTCTCAACTGCGTGTCACCCATCAATGGATTCCAAATTGTAATGTGTACGTTGTCCCAGAAAAAAATGAGTTTTTCATGTTGATATAAACCTCCGCATTTATCTCTGTAAGATTTTTTTTATGTTGTTATAAATAGAAGAGAATTTATTCAATTACCGAGAAAAACAATTCAATTATCTTGACAGTTTGGTTTCTGCGTTTCATCAATAATCATCTAAAGCAATTTTTCTGTTTGAAGAATGTTATAAGTATTTGCTATTTTTTATCATGAAATTGAGCATCAATGTTGAGACATGCAGACGAATTATTATTGCTTTCAAATTTGGTATTTCCTATTACGGCTCAGTGCCAGGATATTAGTACTTTCTGTCGTGCTCTATGGATTCTCTTTAGCTAGGTTATGAAATGGCGAGTGCGTGTTTATCTACGCTTCGAATTATTTCACACTAGCAGAACGCTGAAGAGAGTGCCTGTCACTTTATTAAGTATCCGATAATATTTGGAGTATTTTTGGAAACAAGCTCTTTCTAGATCTGAAATACGGTGATTGCCTGAAATTGTGTTATTATACTTGTAACTAATTAAAAATTGTACAATGCAATAATACAACATGTATAATGTTATCTGAGAGTATCGACGATCTATGACAGATTTTCCGGATATAATAATGTATGTCTATTAAAAAAAAAACACACACTTTGATAAGAAGATCTTTTAGTTTTTATTTAAAACCTCAATGCAATTCGATAAAATATTTATATTTTACAAACCAAAATGTCAATGTTCTTTATAAATAACTCATATGTCATTTTCAATAGAACAGCAAGTTTAACATCCATTCCATTAAACTCTTATAGGATTAGCGTTGCCCTTGAAAGGTACGTTTCTTCGGGTGTTGTAAAAGCACCTTTAAAGGGGCATTCCATGATGTAACGGCCTCGTCCACGCTACTTACATGATAAATTCCATTGTTTACCTTTACCGTTAGCCTAAATAGTGCATATGTGCATAATCTGAATTCAATCCTTTCTACACAAAAATAAATTTTAATTATCCGTTTACGAATAGAACTTATTGCAGCAGTGGCTTGTCGGATACAAACATTTGCTCACAACACCAAGAACGTCAAAATAACCTTTTTCAACGGTATCTAGTGAACTTAGATGATAATATTTTATCTTTTTTACCATAAACACAGATGAATGTTTTTTCTTTGCCCTCTTTCGGTAGTTTGTATATCTTTTATTTCAATACTGGAAATTCGGGAGGTCACTTCATTTACTTCTTCTTGTTCAATACACCTAGCTCTCTACAAAGAAATCAGTTAACCCTCGTTCAACAAGGGTTTTTCTACTACATTCACGACCAGGGGGACCACCCCCTTGTTTTTTCATAATTAAGGGACAAACATAATCTTGTTTGGTATCAGTGTGTAGCTACATATAGTCCAGTAATTTAATGATTTGACCAAAAACAAATTGCCAAAGAAACAATTTTGGTGTTAATATACTGTGAAATTGTCCAAAAATAATATATCAAAATCAACCCTGTGGAACATATTTAAATAACGTTTGCACAGGGGTAAAAAATTATTCGAATTTACTTAAATGATGTACCAATTTATTGGGCTACTGCTAAGGTTTAAAGAAGGAATAGTTTGCCCTATCTAAAAGTTATAATTTTAGTACAATAGGCACATGACAGTTCAAGGTCATCCTGGGGTAAAATTTATAGAATGGTCCGATTTTGATCGGACTGGTTGTAAATTGTTCAATTTGTCAAACTAGTAAAGTAAATAACTAGTAAGTAAACACATTGTTTGAACGCTCTATATAAGAATTACAGAGCTATAGACCCTGTAGCCCCAGTCACATTTTGCGTTCCAATTATGCAACGAATATCACAAATTGTACAACCAGTATATTTCGACTCCTGTACCATTAGACGAACAATTTGACATCATTGTTTTTTATGACGAACGGATATATCTGTAAATTTACCCCCATTTTGACCTTGAACCTATTTTGACTCATAACTACAACCTGCAGATAGGGCAAACTATACCTGTTCAATCTTGGAAAGGTGACGAACACGTTGGCATACTTTTCGATGCGTTTTGATCCTTTTCATATTTTGATTCCTGTAAAAACATTACCCCCTTAAAAAATATATGTTCCACTCCTTTGATTTCCGTAAACAATTTGATGTATTGTGTTTAAAGCTTTTCTCAAAACAATTCTGGAGAAGATGATTCTTTTGCAATTACTTTTAGGTTTAGGCATCATTTTATTCTTTTTTGACTGGCCTAATGTCTTTTCTTCAAATCAAGTACAAACATATCAAGTTTTAACAATATGACGTCATAGTGACGCCATAACCGAGAGTTGTTATGACTGCAAAAATAGATGTTGTATCTTGAAATCTCCAAAATCAAGAGCTTTCGCCATTCATGCAAGCAAAATTGGTATTTATTTGGCAATGACGGTGCAAAGGTAAGCATACACATGTTATTACTCTAAAAATAAGAAAAAAATACAAATATTGTTAGTATTTGCTTACAGTAGCATCATAAGTAACACAAGTACGATTTTTTTACACAGTAAAGTATTTTTCCGACTTTGACGGGACACCCTGACCTCCAACCAAGGCCAGGGTAACAAAATAATTGTTTCACCGATGTTTACGATTTTTTGGCATAAATAAGAATCAAAGAGATTTTAATGGTGAAACCCATACCCACAGAGACCTCTCCGGATGGGCAACATTAATGTTTTTTTGTATTGAAAGCAATTGTACCGAAAAATAAGACAAACAAGGTTTTCCGGTGTTTATATGGAAATTATGTTTTCTGCCATAAGTTTTAGCCATATTATATTAGACGTTAATTCGGCATCTTTCCAATAATGTGTACTCTATAGGGCCTATTCCAATCGCTACCTTAGAAGTCAAGGTACATTTAATGAGAGTAGCACTTCTATTTTTGCTTATGGTTTACTAAATATCCTCAAAACGGGTTATTTCCAAAATATTATGTTTATATAATGTTGGTTTGATGAGCGAGTGTTCATAGCACGCTGGCCCAAATACAAAAATATTAAAAAAATACTAACTGCGTCCAGAGTAGATCGAATATGCACGTAAGATTAGGCACACATATTATACTTAGGCCAACGGCACAGATGATATAAACATCTCATTTATAAAGTAAATCGGGTAACAAGGCTGTCGATCACCAAAATGTCACTTTAAATTGTCCTTACTATATTAGATGATTTATGCCAAAATTAATTCAGACTATCGTAACCATAGATAATATGTAACCATATACAATGTATACAATTATTTGTATACGTCATACGTACGCATGATTCCAAAATAAAAGAGCATTAAATTTCCAACTGCAAGACATAACGGGTTGAGCAAGGTTGACATTAGGCAGCTACAAATGCAGTTAAAACAATTTAATCCTAATTAGATACCGCAATTTTAAATAAATTAAAAACACAAAATAGTTACTCCAGTGACGTGAAAGACAAATATCACAATATTTCAATTATTCCCATCCTTGCCATTGTGTGAAAATATTCAAGGTTAGGATGGGTTGCTGACCACGCCTTTTTAGACATAAATCCAACTCCACGTTGCGATCGCTTATTATAACTTATAACAAAATACTACCTAAATATTACTGCAAGTCCATACATGAAAATAGCGAGTTATTGGTACTTGGTACTCTGTATCGCGTTACTAATCAAGATAATAAATTTATTCATTCCCGATAAACCACATTGAAAGCAACAAATAAGTTTCATTATATGAAAGTTGGAACTATGTTAGAATCAAGCGTGTCCTTGTAAAACAATCTATCTACACAGTGCAATGAAACAAATGTGACACATCTACTTATGCTCTGAAAATATTTTCCTCAATGTTAATTTAGAAGGTAACAAAACCTTTCCGTTGAGTAAAACTCTTAGTCAAAGTTGAGTAAATCTCATGCTGGGTATGTCGTACTCAACAATGCGTTAAGGTTTACACCACTTTGTTTAATATTTTTGTCAGCAAAACACGTATCAAATCAAAATGACTTCGATGTTATTACGCCAAGTGAAGCAATAACAACATGAACACACGCCGATAGCAGTATCCGAGTATATGATAATACCCACCCGTGTCTTTTCACTAAGCAAGCATATCCTTGGTATTTATAAATATAGTTCTACATTATTTCGCCCACCATTGTATCTTACCGAGGCCTGAAGGCCTTGTAGAGTCAATCCTAATTCAATAGTAAAACCGCTTCTTGTGCCTAACCCAGAAAGGACTCTATGGACATTCCATTAGCACCAGGTGCACGGTCTCGTTGATTTGCGTCTGGTTTTTGTCACCAGTTTTTATCCTTCTAACTTTTATATCTGTATCGCTCCAATGAATTGCATATCATGCTTCAGGGTTCAAATTTAAAGTGCAAACAGCATTTCTTCCATCAGTACTATATAACTGACAGTATTCGGCTTTAAAGGCAAATATCTAGGCAAGCAGGTTGCTAGTTTCCTGAATTGTGTAGACTTACAGTCTGATACCAACATGAAAATCGGTTTCCTTTTGCACAAAGTAAGCCTCTACTGCACACGTTGTTTAAGACAATGTGCTTGCAAGAACAGATCAACTGTTCAGAAATATCAATCTGTAAGGTTTTCCCAAACAGATCTTACGAATCCTTCAAAACATAAAGTGCTTTATTTAGTTCACTGCAATAAATTTCAGGGAAGACACACTCTTTCATAACCTAAACGAATCCGAAAATATTTGGTTTGAATGAAAATATAGCAATATTCACAAATAAAATTGTCAAAAGATATTGAAATTGATAAATATAGGTCTACATTATTTCGCCCACCATTGTATCTTACCGAGGCCTGAAGGCCTTGTAGAGTCAATCCTAATTCAATAGTAAAACAGCTTCTTGTACCTAACCCAGAAAGGACTCTATGGACATTCCATTAGCACCAGGTGCACGGTCTCGTTGATTTGCGTCTGGTTTTTGTCACCAGTTTTTATCCTTCTAACTTTTATATCTGTATCGCTCCAATGAATTGCTTATCATGCTTCAGGGTTCGAATTTAAAGTGCAAACAGCATTTCTTCCATCAGTACTATATAACTGACGGTATTCGGCTCTAAAAGCAAAGATGAAGTAGTTTGTTGCTTAATTTTCTTAATCTTGTAGACTTACAGTCTGAATACTTACAGTCATAATATCAATCTGTATGTTTTTTTCCAAAATCTTAACGATTTCCTTCAAAACATAAAGTGCTTTATTTAGTTCACTGCAATAAATATTAGGAAGACACAATCTTCATAACCTAAACGTATCCGAAAATATTTGTTTTGGTATGAAAATATGGCAAACTTCACAAATACATTTTTCAAAAAGATATTGGTATTGATAAATATAGGTCTACATTATTTCGCCTGGAGGCCTTGTAGAGTCAATCCTAATTCAATAGTAAAACCGCTTCTTGTGCCTAACCCAGAAAGGACTCTATGGACATTCCATTAGCACCAGGTGTACGGTCTCGTTGATAAAGTGCAAACAACATTTCTTCCATCAGTACTATTAGACTATGGGGCATGTCCTTCTATGCTGTTGTTTTGTTATCTCCATCGAGGGGCTAGGGGAGACCAAATGTAAATTCATAATATATTATTACAATCACATAACTGTCTGTTCCCGCAAATAAAACTGGCACATTTTCTTGAAAATGAATAAAATGTCATTTCAATTTATTTTCCCCAATATCAGTGACCAATGGATACGCTAGACTTCAGCAAACAATGGAGCTAAAGATATCCATTTACCTGCCCGGTATGCGGTGGAGAAAAACACTTCAGATTCCTTTTCATCTGGGAGTGCAGGACCATTGTTATATTGTCTCGCGGTTGAAAAGATTCAGGTGTTACCATCTCTCTTCTATAGTGCGTGTTCAATTAACTTTGACCATATTTTTTCATAATTTATTCGAAAAGGAAGAAAGGCGAACAAACATCATGACAGAATGTTGCTTAGCAAGCTTTGACCTAACAACTTTGTGCGGAATTAAAATCTGTAACTTATTGTTAACTTCTTTCTATTCACTTTACCGCGTTTTCAGAAGAAAACTTGTGTCAACGACCTATATTAATAATGTCACTGGTTATTACTGTGAAAGATTTGATCACACCTGGCTATACAATGACTCCTCCGCTTCCGGGCCATTGTAATATCGTTAGCTCAAGGTTGCTGAAGTCTGTACATACTATTGGTCCCTGAATATTGGAAAAGATTAAGGTGACCATTTTAAATTAATTTAAGACAATGTGCCACTTTTATGCGCGGGGAACAACGGTTATATTGGATCTCAATAATTTACAATTTACACGTACTTTTCCCCTACCCACCCCGATGTGGACACATAATTTGTTATATAGTTGGTTATTTTGTCTACGCCCCATAGTCTATATATAACTGACAGTATTTTGTGCCTATAAAGGGCAAGGGGGGGGGGAATGATGAGGTAAGCAGGTTGCTAATTCCTGAATTTTGTAGACTTAAGTCTGATTCCAACATGAAATCGGTTCCTTTTTACACAAAGTTAATCCTCTAACTGCACACGTTGTTTAAAGGCAAAATGTGCTTGAATAACAGATTCAAAATGTTCATAGAATCAATCTGTATGTTGTTCAGAACTCAACAGACTACGAAATCTTTCTTCAAAACACTAAGTGCTTTATTATTCAGTTCACTGCAATAGATTTCAAGAAGTCACAATCTTCCACAACCTTTATATCCCAAAATGTTTTGTTTGGATGAAAATTTGGCAAAAAAATTTTCAAAAGATAAAGTAGACACATTAAGTGATTACTTTTTTTAACAAATGGCAACCAATTAAGATTTTTTAAACGCTAAGTTATATTGGCGTTATCTGTTACTATGATAATTTGCAGCCAATGCACGTCCCCATTCTATGTTAAGGATTCTTACCACTATCATATATGGCTGGCTGGACCAAGAATTGAATGCGAGACTTATGTGTTGTTAAACTGAAAGTAGCGCTAACCTCTTTAGCATAGGTAATATAGAGATTTTTATGTTTGTTTTTTTATTGTTGTTGTCGTTGTTTGTTGGTTTTTTTACTTTGGTCTCTTATTATTTGGGGGTTTCCTTTGGAGCAATTCCTGACCGGGAGAGCATATCATCATTTCGCATGGATTTGGCCTTCTTTGAATGGTAATGCAACAAATTTAGCCGGAGGTCCCCCCCCCCCTTGAAAGTGAGGCAGGAATCCAGGAGTGGGGAAATTCATAGTACAGGGGTAAAAAATGAAAATGCTTGGACTGGCTGTAAAAAGGTAACCACTGTGTTCGTCTTGTTACAAAGATTACAAAAGGTATAGTTTGTACTTACTTACAACTTATGGTTAGGAAATATAGACAAAAATCGTCAAATGTCCAAGGTCATCACGAAAGGGTTAACTCTTAAATATTGCTTCGATTTCTTCAAAAAGAGTCTCAGATTGTTCATCTTTCCTCAGATACACAACAAAAACATTTTGGCACCGTCTATCATATTTTTAAAATTCGGAGATTCACAGAGGTCAATGGGGTGACCTTTTTTTGTCATTTATCTCGATAAACAAATACAAATGATTGTCCACTACTTTTGTTGCATCCCTGTGGGGAAGGCCTCACACTTTGAGACGCATTTGTAAAGAAATCGGCGCAATAGTAAAGATTTAACCTTTGTTGATGACCTTTTGACATTTGAACGAATTTGTCTTACACCTCGGTAACCATACCTTGGAGGTAGTACAAAACTAATACCTTTTTTTTTTTAATCCTTGTAACAAGAAGAACACTTTGGTTACCTTTTTAACAATCCAAGCATGTTTTTCATTTTTGACCCCTGTATAATGAATTTTTCCCCTCCCTGGGATTCCGCCCACACGTTTTCTCGAGGGAACCCCCGCTAAATTTTGTTCATTGACCTTCATAGAAGACATCCTTGAGAAATTATGCTCTGCTCTCCACGTCACGGAATTGCCGCACTGCCAAACTATATCTTTTATTCTTTATGTTGCATTTTGGTTTGGCCGTACAGGAGCGCAGAGCATTTACGATATCGGACACGTCCTATATATGTATATGAAATATGTTGGAGTCTTCGATATTTATTTATGATCAAACATTACTCTTTCAAATTAACCATCTAAATTGACTTTAGGCTGAAAAAACGTCATACTCACGACTCGCCTGATGCAATGTGACAACATACTGTGTCCCAAATCGACGGAACTGGCATGACAATATCAATTTTTCAGCCAATCAAATACTAAAAAGTATTGAAGTTGTTTATATTAGATAGCAAATTTAAATTGTTCAATAAAATATCTAATGGAAAATCTAAGATAGCGAAAATGGTAACGATTCTTGAGAGGTTTATGCAATAAGTAACCCGTGCAATTACGCTTTACGATTTTCTTACTTGTAAGAAATGGCACAGGGCGTCTCTTTAAAAATGCGTCATGTTTAAAAATATATCGTGTGCAAAAAATGCAACGTTTTCTCTAATAAACATGCTTCTGTTCTGGTTGTGGGTTGAAGTTGAAAAGACAATACCCCTCAATGCGGTTTATTTTTTAATTCTAGATTCATATTAAAATATACAAGTTATTTTATTTGCAAAGGGAATAGAATGATTGAAACAAATGCTTTGGAAAATATGAATATGTCGAAGGCCGGTGTGGCAGGAGACATGGTCCTCCGGGCTCACATCCGGGAAAAATGGTGAAATAGGGGCAATGGATTCAGCGACTCTTCACCAACAACATTAGTTCACGCTTATTCAGTTGTCGTCTCTGGAGCCTGGACTATGATACCTGCCCGGACCTATGATTACCTTCACACACGGAAACGATTTGGTGTTCAAGTCTAAGATCTCCACTGTTTTTACACAGAAAGAATGGGAAGAAGATGTTGTGGACTTATACAGGGGCTTTATGTTACATTCAATGTATAGACGAATTATAGAAAACGTTTTTAGAGTCAAGTTCTTAGTTCAGCATAGTATAATGTTAAAGCTGTACACCTTACAAAGGGGTGTAAGCAACTTGATCGGCGAAAAGTACGGTGATGTTGTTAGCTTCTTTATGTCATTTCTCTCGCATGTTAAAATTGATAATTGTTTGTAAAAGACATATTATTTCTAAAGAAATATTATATACATAAAAGAGTGGGATATTCTAGTATGAATCATGTAAAATGTGAAGCAGATTGATACATAAACGATTACCGCATTCGTCAATATCAACAGTGCAGATGGAGGAAACAATGACTATTGAGTCTCGCCCTGAATGAAAAAATAATTAAGGTTATTTTGAGTTGAAAGGAATGAAATTGTTGTTGTAAATTGATAATTTGTTGACTTCAGATCTTTGAATACTGCTAAGTGCCACTTTTTCCGAAAACGTTATTTTTGGAAAAAGGATTTGTGTTGATACCAAAAGTGCTTTCTTTGAAAACCAGCAACCTTTGTGGCAGAGCCAAGTGTTTCCTTTCATCAAATTTCTTAAAATTTTCTAAACATCATGTACTAAGTGAAGTTATGCAGCGAAATGTCCTTGAAATTTAGGGGGAACTTATTTTTGGGAACGACTTATAACCCTAGAAGAAAATCTGACAATCACCGCAAAAGTGAGGTACCGGTATTTTTGTTGTCAGATCTAATTTCCCACTAACCCAAGGCAGGGGTCCGCTCCGTGATTTTTTGTCAGGTGGGTTTTGAAGGTTTAAGGGACGTTTGGTATATATAATACATATATGGATGGAGGGATGGATGTGGATAGATAAATGAATGAAACATATGCAACAAAGTATATCCACGATCTCTGTTATAACAATTAAAAGTTCTTATCATCGCATCATGTTACGCGAAAGATGTTTTAATGTACCTCAGTATATCAAACACTACACTCAAATAAAAGAGATACTTCTGTATGCTAGTGCTCCTGTTCTCTCCAGCTGTCTTTAAGTGCTAACGCTAATGATTTCAACGATGAACTAACTCAACAGCACTTTCAAGTAAATGTGTTTAGTGAAAATGTTCTGCTTCTCCCAGATTCCTTTTAGCGTATTCATTAAGGTGTGAATGAGTAGGATCGAACTGACGTTCCGATGCTTAATATAGCTACTCTAATGTGTAAAATTTCTCCTCCCCCTACGTACTCTGTCCCTACCCTATCTTTTTTTTTCTCCATAGATCTTTATTCACCCTGTTTACTCTCTTTCTTATTATCGTCTCTCCTCTCCCTTCCTTTCTTCCTCGCCATCCTCTCTTCACACTCTCTTTCTCACCTTTATTTTCGATTTTCTTGTGGGTGAGAAATAATTAATTTGGCCGACCCGACGACTTATCTTTAATGTTAGAATTCATCATTAACAATACATTGATTTCTGCATATGCCGCAAATCGATTCAGGTTCAATTCAGGGGGGTAATTACCAAACTATAATGAATGGTGCGCTATCTCAAGGAAATGAATAAATAGGAACATACCCCCTCTGAAAACCACTTTACCATTGGATTTTTTTACCAAAAATCTGGTCATTGATGTGGTAAATCAACACAACCACATAACAGGAAAACAATTAAAATCGGTTGTACCGATTCAAAATGGCGGTCCAAAACCCGATTTGTATGACATGTACCAAATTATCCCGCAAATAAAAAAAAATACTTTCCCAAAGGCCATAAAATTTGGCTCATAATAGGAGAACATTTTAATACATTTAAATTGCTGAAATAAAAAAAAAATAAAAGTTACTCCAGGAAGATTTAAGGGGCAAACGAATTTTAAATAGCGCCGCTAAAATGTTTATTTATGCTAATTAGCATAGAAATACCATGGCCGATTTGATATTTTTTCCAACAAAATATGCGCAACTGATATTTAGGCAATTACATAAAATGTTGGGCAAAAATAATTTAGCGTTAAAACATGGCTCGCGAAAAAAATGTTGGTTCCACATGAACCCCCCCCCCCCCGGCTGTAGCCCGGTCACTCCGAAGAAACATGGACCCACATCCACATGAACTCCCCATGCACTTAGGAGCTAAGGTGCTTAAACACAAATATGCTATTAGCATATATTGTTCAAAAGCACCCGCTGAACATCATGAGTTAATGAGTTTAACATTTCCATGGAGTAGCATATCCTCTTCCTAGCTACGTTCAAAATTATGTATCCAATCCTCATATATGCCGTGACAAACTACTCGCTCCTATAGCAACGGGTATTGTATTCAACCATGTTATTCGGTTGCTCTTATTTATGGGTTATGATATGTGATATATTTTCCAAACACAGTATGATTAAAGATTAACTGTTCTCTCTTTAGCTGAATTGTCTATATCTATTGTTATTGTGTGTGTATGTGCAATATAATAACCGTATATAAAATATTAAAGGTCCATGACCAGATCGCTAATAGCTTCGTACCCAGGACCTCGGATTGTAACAAAAGTGCTCAAAATTTTGGGGTCTGGAGAAAGCTACTCTTTCCTCATTTATACTGTGGAATAGGGTTAAAAGATGTTTGGTTTGAAAGTTATTAGCGAAAGTATGTCCCATTTGGTCGATCAATATTTATGTATTTTACGTGTTGCATACATACTTGTTTCATATTTTGTGCTGTTAATAGTTCTAAAGTAGTACTGAACGATTGAGTATAAGTAGCTATTTATTATTGGAACTGTCATGGCTATTTTGAAAAAAAAAATCAGGTCGACCGCCTTTAGATAACACATGTACTAAAATAACTGGTTTGCAGTGCTAGATTGTGAATTACAGACTGTCCCTAAGAAAATAGGTTCATCTCAACTGGAGGTTGACTGATTCTTTTTTTAAGAAATGTTCCAGCATTTAAGCGATTTCTTGTTTTGGGGGTCTGAGTCTGATGCAAGAGTTATGCCAATTATCTGAGACACTTGAAAACCCGATGGTCCAGTTTCGGCTATCCCGATATCTACACAGCTGCCATTAAAGATCAACTCCAAGACATTCTTTATTTAAAAATTAAAATATAAAATAGCTATAAAGTACCGCTCCTTGTTATACAACATGCTTTATAAGTTTATAATGTCACAATTGCCAGTAAAATACATGTAGCATTGGGAAATTCAATTCCAAACAGTCTTGTTGTGTCCGCCTTAATCCAGATTTCAGCAGAAGGTAGAACCATAAACGTACACTCGTTGAAAGTAAACTGAAGCCGTTTGAACACCAGCCATTCCTTTCTTTCTTGTTTCTTCTTCAACACTAATGTCTTCATTATGTTCCTCTCTGACGTCCTGGAAGCAGTGGCAATGGGCATGTGAAATTGACCCATACATTTGTCTCCTAACAGAGACGTGTGGCAGTCCCCTTAGTTTTCAGCAGTAAAATTCTGATGCTTTACTATTCAATGCATGATAATACATTCACTCTGATCTCTACAATATTCTTTCATTTGAAAACATAATATTGAACCTTCAAGTATACTGGTATTTTATCCTTTGTATTCAATTGACAATATCTCCGGTTAGGGTGCATCAAATTGGATGGAATAAAAAACGAAGATTTAGCCGTGAAACTGGCTTAAAAATAAAGTCAAAATATGTCACAGAAATGCACATTTTATATTTTTTTAAATTTTAAGTTTGATTGTATATTTTTGGGACAGGCTGTATAATCTTTATATGTTTTCCACACACCCTTTATCATTGAAAACGTGTTATTGTGTTGATCAATAGCATGGCCTGTGGGCGGAGTTAGGCTCTAAGCACGTGCTTAATATATGATCACCATTTTGTATCTTGCTCCTAACCGTTTTATAATCATTCAGCTATACTTTCTTAATACGGCAGAAAGCATGTATTTAAGGTTTGTATTTTATCGTAGGGAATCCACGTATACCGCCGTATGCACATAAAAATGAAAACTTGATTTGCTCACTAAATCATGCCCTTGGAGAGAAAAAATCTGATTATATAAATTGTTATAAAAATACTAACAGTCCAATTACTGTGAATAGTGTCAAGCACAGGGTCTGAAATCTCTGTTACCATAGTAACGGCAGCTTCAGGGTGTTGAATTAACAGGCTGATAGATCGTGAAAACAGTCTTTCCTTGACAGATCAAAGCAGTGCCGCAGAATAGAAATATTCAAAAAATGTCTCTCGATAACAAGCCAATTTTGGCTTCAAACTATGCAATCTTTCTCAACTGCGTGTCACCCATCAATGGATTCCAAATTGTAATCTGTACGTTGTCCCAGAAAAAAATTGAGTTTTTCATGTTGATATAAACCTCCGCATTTATCTCTGTAAGATTTTTTATGTTGTTGTTATAAATAGAAGAGAATTTATTCAATTACCGAGAAAAACAATTCAATTACCTTGACAGTTTGGTTTCTGCGCTTCATCAATAATCATCTAAAGGAATTTTTCTGTTTGAAGAATGTTATAAGTAGTTGCTATTTTTATCATGAAATTGAGCATCAATGTTGAGACATGGAGACGAATTATTATTGCTTTCAAATTTGGTATTTCCTATTACGGCTCAGTGCCAGGATATTAGTACTTTCTGTCGTGCTCTATGGATTCTCTTTATTTAGGTTATGAAATGGCGAGTGCGTGTTTATCTACGCTTCGAATTATTTCACACTAGCAGAACCCCTGAAGAGAGTGCCTGTCACTTTATTAAGTATCCGAGAATATTTGGAGTATTTTTGGAAACAAGCTCTTTCAAGATCTGAAATTCGGTGATTGCCTGAAATTGTGTTATTACATGTATACTTGTAACTAATTGAAAATTGTAAAATTGCAATACTACAACATGTATAATGTTATCTCTGAATTCTCGACGATCTGTGAAAGATTTTCCGGATAATAGTGCATGTCTTGTTTTAAATATAAAAACACAAAGAAGATCTTTTAGTTTTTATTTAAAACCTCAATGCAATTCGATAAAATATTTATATTTTACAAACCAAAATGTCAATGTTCTTTATAAATAACTCATATGTCATTTTCAATAGAACAACAGGTTTAAAATCCATTCCATTAAACTCTTATAGGATTAGCGTTGCCCTTGAAAAAGGTACATTTCTTCGGATGTTGTAGAAGCATCATTAAAGGGCATTTCATGATGTAAAGGCCTCGTCCACCCTACATGCATGAGAAATTCCATTGTTTATCTTTACCGTTATTCTAAATAGTGCATATGTGCATAATCTGAATTCAATCCTTTCTACAAAAATAATAAACACACATTTGTTTACAACACCAAGAACGTAAAAATAACCTTTTTTCAATGATATCTAGTGAACCATAAGCAAAACAGAACAGAAGACGCTTGAATCAAGAATCTATAACTTAGATGATGATATTTTATCTTTTTTTGCCATAAACACAAGATAACGTTAGGTCAAAATGAGGCCAAATTGAGGTTGATGACATAAGTTATCTAATATAATAGTAGGCCATATACATTTTCTTAAAGGAGCCAATGCCAGGAATCAAAAACAAATTGATAATTTTGAAATTGTTTTTAAAAACTTTCTTTGTCCTTTTTCGGTAGCTTGTATATCTTTTATTTCAATACAGGAAATTCGAGAGATCACTTCATCTTGTCCAATACACCTAGCTCTCTGTAAAGAAATCAGTTAATAATTGTTTCACCGATGATGACCTTTTTGCATAAATTGAATCAGAGAGATTTTAATGGTGAAACCCATGCCTACCGAGACCACTCCGGATGGGCAACATTAATGTTTTTTTCTGTATTGAAAGCAATTGTACCGAAAAATAAGACAAACAAGGCTTTCCGGTGTTATATGGGAAATTATGTTTTCTGCCATAATTTTTAGCCATAGTATTAGACGTTGATTCGGCATCTTTCCAATAATGTTTACTGTATAGAGCCTATTCAAATCGGTTTACTAAATATCCTCAAAAAGGATTATTTCCGAAATATATGTTGTTTTATTGTTGGTTTGATGTTATGATCGAGTGTTCATATCACGCTGGCCAGAAGGCCACTGAACAGAAGTTTTAAAAAATACGAATTTCTTCCAGAGTAAATCGAATGTGCACGCATATACTATACTTAAGCCAACGGTTCAGATGATATAAACATCTCATTTATAAAGTAAATCGGGGAACGAGGCTGTCGACCACAAAATGTCCTTACTATATTAGATGATTTATGCCAAAATATTAATTTCATATCAAATTAATTTGATATTAATTCAGACCATCGCAACCATAGATAATATGTAACCATATACAATGTATACAATTATTTGTATACGTCATACTTACTCATGATTCCAAAATAAAAGAACATTAAATTTCCAAATGCAAGACATAACGGGTTGAACAAAGTTGACATAAGGCAGCTACAAATGCAGTTAATAAAATTTAATCCTAATTAGGTACTTCAATTGTAAATAAATTAAAAACTTAAAATAGTTACTCCAGTGTGACGTGAAAGACCATATTTTAATTACGCATTGTTTTAGTCAGACATATCACAATATTTCAATTATTCCCATCCTTGCCATTGAGTGAACATTTTCAAGGCTAGGATGGGTTGCTGACCACGCCTTTTAGACATTAATCCAACTCCTCATTGCGATCGCTTATTATAACTTTGTGTCAAAATACTACCTAAATATTACTGCAAGTCCATACATGAAAATAGCGAGTTATAGAGCTTGGTACTCTGTATTGCGTTACTAATCACGATAATAAATTTATCCATTCCAGATAAACCACATTAAAAGCAACAAATAAGTTTCATTATATGAAAGTTGAAGTATGTTAGAATCAAACGTGTCCTTGTAAAGCAATCTTTCTATACACAGTGCAATGAAACAAATGTGACACATCTACGTATGCTCTGAAAATATTTTACTCAATGTTAATTTAGAAGGTAACAAAACCTTTCCGTTGAGTAAAACTCTTAGTCAAAGTTGAGTAAATCTCATGCTGGGTATGTCGTACTCAACAATGCGTTAAAGTTTACACCACTTTGTTTAATATTTTATTCAAAAGAAAAGATCGTTGTCTAATTTTACTCAACAATGCGTGAGGATTACTCAATTTTGTTGAATATTTTATTGAACATAAAAAGTTGTCTTTTAAGCGATATTGGGTAACATGGTTGTGGAGGGCAGATCCATTGTCTATTACGTACGGGAGCTAACGGATGTAACACGCTAATTACTGCATGTACGTCACATATTACACATTTTATTTCCATTGGTCTTTATTTTCTATATGCGTCCATGCCTTGATACTTATGTGCGTGTATTTGTGTTAATGGATGTTTTGTAACAAAACCAATAGTTTGTACTTCATAATATTTATGTACTTAATTTTGCACTTCATTTGGCAGAATATTAAAGCAATATTATCCTTAGTTCTTGTGCTCTCTCTACCTCTCACTGTCCCTCTCAAGATTTTTTTCTTCTTCTTTTTGCTTTCTAGCTTATTATCATCGTCGTCATCATCTGTTGCCCTGACTATCTTTCTATTGCAATTATCTTTTTATGTTTCGTTCTGTCTAGCTCCGCTAATCAGTATGATCCGGGAGAGTGCACGCAGAATAAATTGAACAGTCTATAAGTACATGATTTGTTATAGTTTTAGTTTAGATTTATTGGCATCACAACATAATAAATGCAATACATACAGAACAATAACAACGTGAATATAAACAGGGAAATTGCTCCTAGATCTGACAACATAAATATCGCTACCTCACTTTTGCGGTGATTGTCAAGTTTTCCTCTTGGGACGTTAGGGAGATATATGTATAAGTGTTGGAACGAATGATTGTTTCTGAGTCCACAACGGTAATTTCTATTGTCAGTGCCTCTTTACACATGAACAGACACATTTTTCTTGCTATGTTGGAAATAACCATTGATGTACAGCAACCAATACCAGTCTCTAAATAAAAATGTCATTTGGTATAAAAGTTAAGGCAAAATCATGAATAGAATTCAACTGATTTATTATGATTATTGTTACATGTGTTCAAGGACAGTATCAGAGTTTCCTATTTGTCTTTGGATGGACCCTGCAATGTTAACATTATAACATTTAACCTTGGGCAGAACTTCGGAGAAACAACAGCCCAAGGAGCGACTACCTCTTTAAAGATAAGATTACCTGATAATCGCGGGTCATCTCAAGATTTATTACTAAATTCACACGTGTGTGAATAAAGCCGTCCGCAGAGATCTCAAGTGTTTAAAGCGTTTTAAAAGCATTCTGACACCGCGGGGCTGTATCTCAATATCAGGAATCGCGGCACGTACTCGTTACAGACTCGCTGTTAATCGATACCGTGTAACCTGCAATCGAGCAGTTCTTGTTTTATCAACCGCTTGTAAATGTAGTCTGCTTGCAGACATCCGTTGATCTCGTCAACAACAAAACGTGAGGGATTGTTAACATGTTTTTTAAAACAAACATACGTCACCTTTTGCCCTATATCATGACTCTTACTATCCGTTTCTTTTCTTCCCGCAAGAGGTATGAATATGATCCAAGAATTTGGGTTTGGTGCCGCTTATTATGAGATCAGCCTGATTAAAGTTTCCCACTGCGCATGAAATATTTATAGAAAAGTAATTTTTACCTTACCTTCTTACCTTACCATTACATAACCCTCGTCTACCGAAGGGGGGGGGGGGTTATACCCCCCTTCTCATGTTTTTCCCCGGCTTCGCTAACCCCCTTTTTGGGTGCCAAATTATTTAATGTATTGTCAATTGACATGGTTCTACTCCTTTAAATCCAAAAACAAACATCCCCGGGTATATGTAATACAGGGTGATCCCAAAGTGGATGGATGGTGGTTGGGGGGGTGTAACACCCCCCCCCCCACCCCCCCCCCCCCCCACCCCCCCCCCCCCCCTTCGTAGTACCAACATGGCCTAACACAACACAGGAACATCACAGACACTTGATTTTGGTACCAATGGATAGATATGGTCATCCTCTTTCCATTGATACCAATTAACGTCACAATGACGTCATAGAAAGTTCGCATGTCAGCAGAACTACTGCCATTGTTTCGCTATAGACAACACACACTGAAAATTCAATTTTTTTCCCCAAAAATGGTTGTTCAGGGGTGGAACATCAGATTTCCATGCGTTTTTTGACTCTACATGATTGGGAAATGACTATTTTAATATAATTACAAGCATTTTAAGGCTATATAGGTGTTGAGTCGCTAAAATTGAGAATATCAATTTTCCACCCTATATTCAGTATTTTCGTACTTTCCTCAACATATGACGTCCATGGTGACGTCATCATGGGGATATGTTGGTACTTTATTTGGTACCATGGAAAGAAGAAACTCTAAGCTATCCTTTGGTACCAAATTTACAGGAATCTGGTGTTCAGTAACGAAAATCACAGGGGGGTGGTAACCACCCCACTCCCCATTTCGGGAGCCAAAAAATGGCTCAGGTAGACGAGGGTTAAGCACATTTATTTTACTCAATCGGTTTCACTTTGAATGACATATAAAAAATGCATTTTGAAACAGATCCAATACTAAACTTTGAATTTACGAGCTCGTCCCCCATCCAGAAAAAAAATCAGCTTCCGCCTCACCGGCATTTTTGGGGCCGCGTGAAAGGAACTTTGCCCATTTCTAAAAAAATCTATAATTTATAATGAAAATTAAAATAAAGCTTTTAGTTTGAGGTGTATTCATAAAACAATAATTAAAAAAAGAAAACGTGGCAAAGCACCTTTAATGAAAATTACAAATATACATTCTACGAGAAATGACATTCAAGTACAGCAATAAAATAAGTCACATCGATAACAGAAACAAAACATTTCTCAAGGAGATCAATATTAGTGGTACGTAATTGAGTTTCAGAATAATGTTAATGGTATCAATAATAGGCCCCTGTCGCTGAAAAATACATAAAAAATGTACAACAAATGGGTTCGCGGTGGTCGTAAAGGATGAAATTCATAGGGCAAAGTTGGTAGTTGATAAAACAAATGGTTTCTCATTTATTACTGTTTATTTAGGTCTTTATTTCAATCCAAGACGTAGTGATCGTAGCAGGAATACATGTAGTTGAAAGTCGTTCAAAATTCAGTCGTTGACAGTGGAAACGAAATCAGGCAACCAAATGATATTTTCAATGCAAGATAGAATTAAACGTGATCTCTGCACTTGAAGTGGTATACTGTCTCGTGGTATCGATTTTATTGAATCCCGTTTTTCTTCTCATAATATATCCTCTAGCATGCCATAGAGTATTGTATGAAGCGTGAGTCGTCGATCATTCCAAGAATATTGGATTGAAAACTCACCTGGTGCAGATGGGGTTTCCATCGGAATTTATCAAACTTTTTCGAAGCTAGTTTTTTTGAGACGACTTTGGGATTTTTTTCATTGTTACATTTTTTAAAAATAACGCTACGTTTCTTACATTTAAAAATATACATATAAATATGTATAGCTCAGACAAGTTCGTTACATTCTGTGAGGCCCATTTTAATTACGTGATCAAACGTAGTTCGTGAGTTCTGTGTAGACAAACTCGACTAGCCATATTAAGAGTGGTCAGAATTGATTAGCTACTCCCAGGCGGCATCCAGCCCCAAACATGCTTGAATATGTACAATTCAAATTCCGCGCTCAATTTGCACATATGGGTGATTTCAAGCGGATTTCCATAGGGGTGTTCGAATGTGCAAAATTTAATTGGTATATGACTTACTCGTGAATTGCACCAGTTGGCGACATTTACTAGCACTTAAGTGCTTAAGTAGACGATAGGAAGGACTCATTTGTGTTTTCTGCGCGGTATTCGAAAGGATTTTGTTATCTAATTATCTGCCGTTTCAATAAATTTTCCCCCACCCCCAAATAATTTTAACCGTTTATTAGATATTTGAAGCTCCCACTCCCGCTTCCACCAACGGGAGCACCAACGAAAAAAAACCCTGCAACCATAAATATTTCTCTACATTTTGTATGTCCATATCTGTTTTCTCTCTCATTTAAATATATATGTGTTGATAGCGGCTACTGTCCTTTTGGTGTATCAACACACACCCAAAATACAAACCTATGGGACATCTGAGCCGTAGTCTGCAATCAATTAAAATATGCTATCCCAAAAATGGAACATCTTTTGTTTTAAAGTAAGTATGTCAATTGGTAAATAGATACCAATAATATGTTTCCACTACAGTATTAACCTTCGTCTTACCAAGCCTTTTTTGTAACATGGTTTACCGGGGGGGTTACCACCCCCTCGAGAATTCGTTATAAAGTACCCGATGCTTATGATTTTGATACCAGTGGATAGCTATGGTCCTCCTCTTTCCATTGATATCAAAATAAGTACGAACATACCTAGTACGGCGTCATAATGACGTCATCAACTCTGGCATTATCCACAGAAAAAAGGCGAAAATCCAATTTTGCACTAAAATGTATGAATATCGGATTTTCATGCGATTTTTTAGCTCTAAATGATGGCAACTGACTTGTTTTACATTAACAGAGAGATTTAGAGCCACACTGAGCATAATAATTTCAAAAATGTACCATAAAATATCCTTGGGTGGCAACCACCCCCCCCCCCCTTCGACTTTGACGAATACCCTAACCCCGGTGAAGGTGCTACCTTCACTTTTTTTTTTCGTTAAAATGACCAGAAGGGATGATAGAATGATTACCTATTACCCTTCTACGAAAGCTTTTGGCATTTTAGCGCACCGGAGCACCCCCGCTCCCTTGGTAAGACGAGGGTTAAGTCACCAAAAGTCATCAAAATTAAGACAAAGATTCGCCTTTAGCTAAAATGGCAACGATTCACTCTGTCCCGGAATCACAAACGATCATTGAGGATGGTAGGACAAGACTCCTTTGACAGACATTTAGTGATATAGGCCTTATTTTACTTTCAAATCAGGGAAATCAATGCAGCTAAAAAGTTTAAATTATACATTTATTCCATTTCTATGCGTAGACCTTCTATCTCAAAGGAATTACTTCTCAACGCCATCAAGTTTGCATCATCTTATGTTGATATTTCGCAACAAGACACTGACATCATACTCCACGCGAAACAATCGCTTCTCTACGATAATGGCACATTTTTTTTTTTTTTTTTTTTGCATTTTCCACAGAAAAAAGGCGAAAATCCAATTTTGCACTAAAATGTATGAATATCGGATTTTCATGCGATTTTTTAGCTCTAAATGATGGCAACTGACTTGTTTTACATTAACAGAGAGATTTAGAGCCACACTGAGCATAATAATTTCAAAAATGTACCATAAAATATCCTTGGGTGGCAACCACCCCCCCCCCCCTTCGACTTTGACGAATACCCTAACCCCGGTGAAGGTGCTACCTTCACTTTTTTTTCGTTAAAATGACCAGAAGGGATGATAGAATGATTACCTATTACCCTTCTACGAAAGCTTTTGGCATTTTAGCGCACCGGAGCACCCCCGCTCCCTTGGTAAGACGAGGGTTAAGTCACCAAAAGTCATCAAAATTAAGACAAAGATTCGCCTTTAGCTAAAATGGCAACGATTCACTCTGTCCCGGAATCACAAACGATCATTGAGGATGGTAGGACAAGACTCCTTTGACAGACATAGTGATATAGGCCTGATTTACTTTCAAATCAGGCAATATATGTTCAATGCTACAAAGTTTAAATGATGACATTTATTCCATTTTGGATTTGCTGTAGATATATATGCATATAGTCATTTACAAAACATTTCAAAAAATAAAAAAATTAAAAAAATTAATATATATATATATATATTATATATAATATATATATAGATATGTATGTAGGTATGTGTGGTGGTGTGGTGCTGTATTATAGTGTATGTCGTGTGTTGTGATGGGTGCTTTCAACTACTTTTAATATAAATATTGAAATATAGTTTAGCAAACTTTAGACAACCTGCCTGCTTGACGAAATGATAGGGGCTTTCAACTACTTTAAACAGCGTTACCTAATAAAAAAAAAATTGAAGAAAAAAACAGCTTGGAATTGGGGGGAACAAACGTTTTTTAATAAAATTTGTAAAAAATAAGCTTGAATTGCACGCCGGAGAAAATGTGAGATTTCCTCGTGGTTAGTCGAGTGAGTGACATTTGTATAGTAGTGTGTGAGTTCTGGCTGCGGGACGTATGGTTTATTTACCTCTTAACATGTATTATTAACGGGTACTTATCTTGACAAGCTCTCATGAGTGTTTGAGCACGGGTTATACTTTTCAGGACACGTGTTAAAGCGCGCGTTTCTATCCACGTTTGGGACACTTGGAAAATCAAAGTAGATTTTAAGTATTTTTAGATGATTTTGATGCTTTCTTATCAAACAGAGCACTGCTGGATTTGAATTTAGTCTAATGTTGAATAACAGGAAAGGTTGCATATGAATAAATAGGTTTGCAAAACCACTACACTGCTGCTGTATATATCACTTATATAGCGTTCCAAAAACCTTCAAAACCTAACTGACAACAAATTACGGAGCGGACCCATGCCTTGGGTTAGTGGGAAATTGCTCCTAGATCTGACCACAAAAATAGCGCACTACCGCACTTTTTGAGGTGATTTTTTTAGGTTATTGTCAAATTTTATATATATGCAAGATTTATTTGCAAATTCACCATTTGCAAGATATAAAAAGGTACCGCGGGTAGACATTGTCAACAATCGTAAAATAAGAATGATTATGAGTTTTAAGTTTAGCGTTTTAAATGTTAAACTGACAACTTGTCAATATTAATAATATACAAGCCCTGTCATCTTCATAAAATTAAGGATTTAAAAATTGACACAGTGTCTAACATGTCTCAGATATATTCCATCCAGTTGATATTTTCAGGTCGTCTGTAACAACAAACATGTGTAGGATGTGATGTGAGCGATAGATCTTGACATATATTGCGCAATTTGCTTTGTTTTCGTGTTATCTGCCTTATATGCAATGGATCGGCTCAAATATACTAGTACTCTATACAAAACGCAAATTCAGACAACTCGTTTGATATATGATGTGACTGGCGAGATAACTAGATACAAAGCATTATTGCCCTGTGGCACCTGTAGCACTTCAGCTTTGAAATTTCGCGCTTAGTATAATTAGGTTATTGAATATTGCTGCATGGGCATGTTCTTCGCGCCTCCAAAATACTTTCAAGTGTGATTGATAGATAATAGGCCAGGTGTGGGGGTGGTATAGTCTTCATTGATTACCTCAAGAATTAGCAATGTTAGTTTGCTAACAAGTCTTGCGCCCTGGCTTCAAAAGATGGGTAATAAAAAATCCTTACACAAAGATGGTTGGTGATGAAGTATGAACTTGCCCCAAGTTGCCAAAATAAATAATAGTCTTCTGAATTTGCAACAATTTACTGAACCAAAACGCAGAGGCGTTTTCTTTGTTCTCGCAGCATGGTTCCAAGTCATCTATTGGCATGCTCACATAATCATTGCACCTCAAAGCACAAAACCCACGTAATTAGCCTACACGAAAACACTCCAATACATATACAACGTGAACATATAAGTCCCCTACATGGTGCACTGCACAAGAAAGGGCTAGAAATGCAGTCTATATAACAATCATTGGACGATAACTAATAGAGGAGAGACCTGACATAATATTTCAAACACAAGTTAGCACCTGTCTACGGACATGTTATAGGTGGGCGAAGAATATCCCTACAGTTTACAGCATTCAATAGCCTTTTCACCCTGATGGAGCACGGCGAATTTTAAATCACAAGCCCTGCAATGCTCACAGCTACTGCCGGGCAGTGCTTTACTCGTTGCCCGGCGTTGACGCACATGTTAAACGCCCTTCATCTATACGATTATACAATATATGAATATTTGAACCGACCCACTGTTCAATTCGTGTTTAGATTCTAAGATATAAACACTCACTGCATAGTCGTATGTTCACACCCCATCGACTCATCACGGAATAAACGCAATGGTGAAATTGACGGGCAAAGCTTTGTAAACAACACCTGGAGGCGTATAGTTAAGTATTGCCAAACCCATGGGAGTATTACAGTAAAAAGGCGTAAATTTGTTCAAAATTAATTCGAAAATTAATAAAATTTCAAAATTTGTTTGTTGTTTTAATGGATACTCTAGTGCAACATTACCGAGGTGCATGCTTGTTTTAAAAAGCTTTGTTTAAAAACATTATCATCACTAAGGATGGTGTTTTGATATAATAAATGGTTAGAATTTTTCGCATTTTGGTGACACATTGGTGCAATGAGTGGGCGTTTTTGGAAATAACATTAATATACAACACAGAACGGCATAATTGTTGTACTTTACAGTATTGTACAACGACATATTCATGTCAGTGATGATAAAGAGAAAGAAAGAGAGACAGAGAGATAGACAAAATAGAGTTGGAAAAGATTGATATGAAGTAAACTGCGTTTAATCCCCACCCAGTGACCACTTCCTTATGGTGAAAGAGTCCTGTTCTTCAAATATGCTTATGCAATTCATGCAAATATACATCCCACCTGAAAACCATCTGTCAAATTTCAGCTTGAGCATAGCGCGCACTTGCCTGTTCCCGGGTCTCCTCTTAAGAGGTATTTACCGTACAATGACAGGGTTCATTCCAGATTTTGTAATCAAAAGAAAATAATAGCATTACGTGCAGACGGCAGAATGTAATGCAAAGGTTACGTATTATCATGATGGAACTGTTAAAGGGACACAATGGCATAGAAAAATATTCAGACATAATGAAATGGACCTTTACTGAAATCACTTCCACAAATTTGAAACAATTTGGTGTTTACATTTGTCAAAACAGTTAAAATAGCAAGAGTTACAGGCAATTTCTGCCACAGAAAACAAGTGGCTGACATCCTTGCCAGAATTTACAGTATTTCTAGCATGTTTTTGACATAATTAAAACACATTCAGAAATTGTACTTTAGGCTTGTAGTAAAATATCGATCTGACCAGTGAAAGGTGGATTAGCCGGGATTAGCACATATATTATAGCAATGGTATGCGAGTTGACTGTATGCTTTTCAAGTTTGATCATTACTGGTAAGTGAAGCTTACAAGGACAATAACATGAGCTACTCCTCCTTTTTTATAAATTTTAAACACCCAAATTGTCTTCAAATATGTGGAAGTGATTTCAGTAAGGACCATTAGATTATGTCTGAATATTTTTCTATGCCATTGTGTCCCTTTTAAATATGGTGATCGCTGTACTTGGTTTCTTTATATCCCTGACATCCCTTAATCACTTCAAAACCCACTTGACAAAAAAATCACGGAGCGGACCCCTGCCTTGAGTTAGTGGGAAATTGCTCCTATATCTGACAACAAAAAAAAAACGCTACCTCAATTTATGCGGTGATTGTCAGATTTTCCTCTACGGACGTTAGGGATATATATTATAACAACGTCTTTTAAGTGCTTCCGTTTTGTTTTGCCTATTTATTTGTTTGTTTGTTTCATTCCACACACACTCAGCAGAAAAAGGAGGGTGGTGTTGCCTATTGGTTAGAGAGCTTGCCTTTGGACTGGTTCTCTGGTTTTAATCTAGGTACTCAATTCTGGATTTGATTTGTAGAGGAGCTATTGATTGAATTGCCACTCTCTTCGTTGTTGGTTCAATTGATATGGGCAAATGAACCATAAAAGCTCTCACTGTACCCATTCTGTGTGTTTCGTCATTGTTTTGATGTAGCAACAGGGCGCTAATTAAGCTGCTGCCATATTTAAAGTGCGTTCTTTTCTCGTTTAAGTTGTTTCATGTTCGGCAAGGCGCTTGTGTTCTTTGTAGGGGCCGCCCATATGCTTGTTATTATTATTATTATTATTATTACTATTATTATTAAAAGAATAGTTGTCTGCGAATGGATGTCTAAGAAAAAAAAATACCAAAAAGTTTGATTTGTAAAATATTGCCACGTATTGCCATTTGTAATCGTTACTAGGCACACGATGTTACCGCCCATCAGCAAGATGCGTGGAAATAAGTTATAGTTGAAATGATTAAATTAGTTGCGGAAATCGTAGTACGTGTACAACTTGGAAAAAAGCCCACTTTGGTACGGAACATCCCTTTTTGTATAGGCTGTATGGAAGTAATCAAAGGTATTTGGAGAGTTGCGGATATGATGGCACAAGATTTCATAATACTCCCAAATAGGTAGGGAATTTTCATTTTCGACATTTAAATGAGGCACGTTCTCTTTAGGTACATGTGGATATCGTATTGCCCTTTACTCTCCATCTCTACTCCTATAGAGAGTACTTGCGTTTATATTGTCCCCACTCCTTCATGTGATTGACGTATTCGAAATTTTTAGCTAAACATGTGTAATTTGTAAGTCTATTGTACGGCTGTCTTCATTCATGCTCGCAAAGGTACTCCCAATATGTCCGTAAGACTGCTGTCCCAAAGTAGAATCAAGACACAAGGCTTACAACGTGAGCAATATACTAGCTCTGTTACGAGGGGAATTGGAATAGACTAAACACAAATAATGCCGCCATATTATATAGTAGGCAAGGGTTCCCCGGGCTAAAAATATTGCAATGTCCAAATGTACTAAAATTTTGATTCCACTGAAAATTGTCTGCTTTTTAAGGCTTTGAAATATGTACTTTTCACCCTAAATTCCTAACGTCCCTTAAACCTTCAAAACCCACTTGACCAGAAACCACGGAACGGACCCTTGTCTTGGGTTAGTTGGAAATCGCTCCTAGATCTGACAACAAAAATATCGCTACCTCACTTTTTGCGGTGATTGTCAGATTTTCCGCTAGGGACGTTAGGATATAGTAAACATATGAGAAATAAAACCAATTCCGGATGTTTGTCAGTTCCAATCGTTGCATTTCTTTCATTTTGCATTGAATAAAGTTTCGAAAATCGTCGACAGCAAGTTTACACCAAGAAAACCATGGTTCTTACCAGAAAGCTATTTTAAGGGGTAGGGGTACAACAATCGCCATTTTCGACATTGCTAGTGGATCAAATTAATTTGTTGCTGATAATGAACTTGCACCTAATGTTAAGGGCAATCAAGGGTATCTTACCTTTTTAAGGCAAAGTAAATTCAGTGATATTACAAAATGTGAGCAAAACATGCAAAAATGTGCTTTTTTTATAGAAAGTATAGGGAAACGAGTGGTTAGCTAATGCCTGGGTGAAACATGCTTCGATCTTACTGATACTTAAAGTTTACATCATTGTATACCCCAGGAAAAATTTCCAGGAGTTTCAAGTGAATTCGGGGGGAAAAGCATTTTTTCCATCCTATCCTACCATACAAGGTCTATATATTTCTACCGCCATGTCGTGATCGTCATACAAGCCTTGCGTGTTCTGGAAGTTGCATATCCTTACTACGGCAACTAATCGCTGTTAAAGCCTTTCAAAAGAACAACATACACATGCTATGAATAATAAATGTTTTAAGATAGCCCGTCAAGTGTACCTCATACTTTCAACAGTAACGAAAGTTTTTCAAGGCCACGCGTTTAACTCATATGGCAGGACCATTACGCAGGAACGATGACCTTTTGTTAGAGGCACTCCTAATAGCAAGTGTTCTGATCCCTACAGCATTTTTACCCTAGGTTCTTTAACCTTTGATAAGTTTTGACAAATAATGGCCCAGATTAAAAAGAAGAACCCGATGAACAACTTGACCATCTCAATTTCTTAAAATTATGTTTTAATTCTCTGAATGAAATTAGTATGAATTTTCTGTGTGTGTGCAACATAGTTATGGTTATTAGTTCACTTAGAAAAAAAATATATATCATAAACATGTTTTATCAATTAACCCGTAATTGCTTCAAAATAGGTCAAAATGTTGAATAATCACTCTTTTCTTGCAGTTTATTCCAGAGCGTTGGTCATAAATTATTGATTCTCCAATGGCACCTAATCCAAGTACTTAACGTGATATCGGTGGTAGTACGTTTCATCTTACTAGTCTTTTTATTATTCTCCCATGCAGACAACTTACCAGATATGCCACGTGCATTTTTTTCACGTGTTGGTATCTAGACCTGCCCACTGAAATTAGGCACAGTGTTTTTAGTTTATAGTTTGAGTATGTGGGTGTGCTTTAAAGGTGCCATCACCAACATACTTTGATTACAAACTTTCATTTGAACCTGACAAAACCATTTTAATGTGAGCGGTAATTTGATCTGTTACAATAACCCACCAAGTACTCTACACAATATTTGAGAAAGAAGTCGGTTAAAATACTTTGCAGTTAAGATGAGAAAATTGCAAGGTAACTTATGAGAAATCGCTGGTTCGGTGGTGTGGAAGGTTGAGTCGAGACTGAGGATTGGGTAGTGCCACTTTAAATGCGAACGTGTTTAACATTAATAGGTGTTAATTGAATACCATTGGTCTTACAGAATAAAACAGGCTGGTTTTAGCCCTCGCCTACCTGAGCCATTTTTGTAACAAAACACCCGGAGGTTATTGGTTACCACCCTATACCCCGACTGCCTGAAAGGAGCGTAAAATGTCCTTCACATTAAATCATTTGATACCAGAAAGAGAAGTTTTATTAGACACCAGAAAGAGGGGTTTTCATGGGGCGAAGAAAAACTATAAAAGAGGGTGCGTTAGACGAGGTTTAATGACACTTGGGACAGACTGTTAAAGTATATGATGTAAGTTCGTTTTAAGAGTGGTAAAATGTGGCAAACAGAAGACAATCGAATGCCCTGTAAACGTTCAACTGCTGCCAGAATTAGTGTTAAACAATAATGACAAGCACCTGATCCACTGATTTGGTGCATATGGCCAAAACACTTGTCTTTATTTTAAATCCCCTTTTAACCCATAGCTGGACAGCACCTTTCTCGTTACTTATAGTCCATTCGCGTAACTGGATGTAACATAGTCGTATCTTTAGACTGAAGGTTGTTGAGCGTTCGCAAAACTTACGCGTAGCCTGGCATCCAAGGATTGAGGCACATATTTACTCTTGGCACTACCACATGCCAAATATACATTGTGACACACAAGAAAAAACCCAAGGGGCATCATTCCACTAATATAGAGTGTTGTTAATATGACTTTCAAAACTACTTTTAAATTTATACATATATAACATGATATACTGATATGATATATGAAATGAGATAGTATGCCGCTAGTTCGTAAGGGGGTACTTTTCTGTTTCAAGAAACACTGCTTTATGCATAGCAACCTCTTCCGCCAAAATTCATGTTTAGTCTGAAGAGAAGTTGGCGAAGTTTGGTGAACGGACTGGCACCTTGTCAGGAAAAGTACGTCAAGCAAAGTGCAATGACAAGGAATAAGAACCCCTGCCCCCAGCCTTCAAATCGTTATTTCCATACGTATACGATATAATACCAAGCAAGCCACGTGCACCACTTTCACGTGCTGGTATCTAGACCACTCCACTGAAATTTCTTCCGGTATTTCTATTATATAATTGTACAATACGCACTCGTGGTGGTTATTGAGTGTGTAATATATCGTTGAAGAAAATAATCGTTTTGTCTGTGTGGTATATTTGCTGATGCCAGTTTCCAAAAGAGAGAACCCTAAACACAATAAATGTGTTGGTATGATGCCGGAAAAAAGTAAATTGGAATTTAGATTTAATGAATCCTTAGTGCAGAATTATAAACTGGAAAGTATTTTAAATAATGGAGAGAGAGTGAGAGGACTGCTAAATAATTACTAAGCACAATTTAGAAAGAGAAATGCAATTTATACGTCCTTAGCTCGGTTTGTGCGATTTATCTTACTTTCAAAACTTTAAAACAATGCTGAAATATACTACAGAATGCAGATAATTGATTTTGGTACCAATGAATAGATACTGCCCAGTCTTTCATTGCTACCAAACTGAGACTAGAACTTGAGTATTAGGTCGAAATGACACAAAGGGTAGGATAGGCGTAAATGAAATTTTGCACCAAAAAAGTTGGGAACATCAGATTTGCATGCACGTTGTTGGCTCTAAATGATGGCAAATGATTATTTGTATAATACACAAAGAATTTTGTTCCATTTTTTTCATACCAGTAATTTGCAAAAAATACATTTCCCTTGCCTCATGTGGTCATAATGGCGTCATATTCGGAATGTTTGTAATTATTTTAATACCAATAAGATGAAGGGACTCTAAGGTATACAGTGTTACTAAATTTATAGGTATTGAATGTTTGATTACATGTTTGATAACGAAAATCCTTGGGTGATCCCCGGGTGAGTTGTTACATAAAAATGGCTCAAGTAGACGAGGGCTAATATGTCTAAATCTACGAAAACCACTTTCCGAAGGAATTTTTATACGAAATTTATACCGCATATATTTATGAAATTTATACCGCATATATTTATGTAAAGGGTCTTAAGACAACAATCAGTTATAAAAATTAATTCAATTTTAGGGGCTGTACATTAACATTGTTTTCAAAACACGCAACAAATGGGCAAAAATACGTAAAACGCCAATGAGCCTTGCGCTTACAACATACACTTTGAAAAAAAGTTTTTATGTTGATAATACAGCGGACTACCATTAGTGCACTAAATCTCAAGTAATGTAAATTCATAACGAATCATTACATTTAGATACATTGGTATAACATATCTTTAAAAATCTTGATCATGGTAGGGTAAAAAATGAGAATCCTATTCTCGAAGTTTGAGGAAGAAGGTTTGAAGATGTGTTTCTATAGTTTGAAAAATGCGCAATAGAAAGTTTTGTGTCCAACCTCTGGCAAATGTGGAAAAGTTAGTAAAGTAAGGGGTAAAATAAATATAGAGTAAATTTTTAAATCAGATCAAATTGTGTTTGAATGCATACCAATACACTTCCATCGTTGTCTGTTCTAATGTGGTGTCCGTGTGACAATATTCACAGAAGTACAAAGCATTGTGTGGTCCTTACAGCTTAACACTTGAGTGGACAAGGTCTTCAGACTCCCACTTGTGGACTGGAGGGAGTGGTCCATGTGACCCGCACTTCATTAACCATAAACCTATAGCTCCCAAGTTCTCAATTGGTAAATAGCAATCTATACAATTAGAATTCCACAAAGTAAGCTAGAAATTGGGGGCAAAACATAGTTTACAAATTCCGAACAGAGAGAACAAAAACTTGTCACAGACCCGTTTCCATGAAATATATACGTGTAATGAAAAAATGTTATACGTGTTCTAAAAGGTCATTTGTCAAATGTTTTACTTTTAGTAGGTGGTATTATTTGGCGTCGAACCTCCCCATTTGTTTGTACAGTGGCTAGATTATGGCGAAAGGAAAGTGATCACTATCAACATTCTTCTTCTTAGCGTATCCACAAGTCATTGGTAATGGCTTGTGGTGGTGTCAGCTTTTATTCAACGGAGTACCCAGGTCAAAATTCCAGTTGATCCTAGTTGAAAGTTGTTCCATTTTCCGTGACGGAACTAACTGGTTTCAACTGTGTTTAACTGTTTGTAACTGGTCTTAACTGAGTTCAACTGGTCAGTAAAAACCTAGTTGAAAATTGTTCCATTTTCCGTCACGGAATCATCTGATTCAACTGGATTCAACTGGATATTCAACTGGGATCAACTGGATTTCAACTGGTTCCAGTTGAAACCAGTTCAGCTGGGATCAACTGGAATTTTGACCTGGGTATGCTGATCCGGGGCCGCGTGTATCCATGACGCGGACGCTCCTAACATAGCCCGCATTGAGACTGATGGGGTGGATTGGGAGCAGTCAGGGGTTTTCACCCTACTCTTATTCGACACTGACTGCGATGTACATGTACAGTTGTGACTCTCTGTACACGGAACCGACGGCTTAACGTCCCGTCCGAAGGACGGGATGCTTTCATGGGCCATTTGCCCATGCCCAATTCCAAGTGAACCATGGAGGAGAGCGATATTCTGTATTTAATCAATAGCTGGTATACAGATCAAATCCAGAATTTATAGTACCCGAATAAATCCCAGCAAGTGACCCCACCGGGATTCGAACCCGGGAATGTTTGGTAAATTTGCGCCACAGGCAAGCATCCTAACCGCTAGGTCACGCTCTCCCACTCTCCCACTCTATCAACATGTAAATGGTTAACTGAATTTTATATTATAATTTATTGTTTAATTACATGAATATGTAAATACTTAAACAGGAAAAATATTCGTTATTACTGGTTTTCATTAATTATTTTTACTGCCACTCCTGATGGCGGACAAGGGGGAGGGGTCCTAATGACTCGCACTGTTTAAGTAAAGGGGCGATTAATATTCTATCCATTAAAAGATGCGTGTCTAAAAGTTACACAAATGCAAAAATATGAATCAGATAAAATATATCGTCAGTCGTAAAACTGGCAAAGATAGTTTGCGGGTCCATAGAACCTTGTCCACTTAAGTGGTGAATTTGTTAATGTAGGAATTGTCAGAGAGAAAACAGCAGGAAAGGTAGAGAAGAGCAGGAAAGAGGGAAAATAAAAAGAGAAATATATATTTATTTATTTATTTATTTTATATTATATTATATTCATCTTACCTATTGAATCATAATGATCAAGTGTCGGAATACACAAAATTATTTTAATTTTATAAATGAATTTAATAAAACTCCTCATTTCAGTACAACGATATGAACAGCATTCATTCATTGTTATTTTGGTATAGGGATTTTTTTTTCTTTTAATGAGACAACAAATCCGAACTTGAATTAGAGAATAAAAGATGAGATTTTTCGTTTTGGCCACCTTAGAGTGTCTCATAATGGATAATTTATTTGTCAAAAATGTTGTTACATCATTCTTTTTTATTCAGTTAAATAATTGCACCCCTGTTAAAAACAAA
This sequence comes from Ophioderma brevispina, assembly GCA_023653785.1. Classification (NCBI taxonomy): domain Eukaryota; kingdom Metazoa; phylum Echinodermata; class Ophiuroidea; order Amphilepidida; family Ophiodermatidae; genus Ophioderma; species Ophioderma brevispina. The sequence goes on from JAMKCH010032774.1 coordinate 96,659, forward strand.
TGTTTCAATCCAAAGAACCAATGTCATCGCGTAGTGATCGTCCCGATGCGTAAATTACATTAGCGTACCAACGCGACATGCACGAAGCAGTATAAACGCGCCGTTTGCGCGTGTCATATATTCGACTACACCACGAAATTGCTGCACGCACTATCCATCTATTACCCAGTAATGGATGGGAGGAGCTTTGACCTAAACCAATCAAATTTCTTGTTAACATGATAATCCCCACCCACTAAATAACAATGGCTAATCTTTGGAATAGCCAGCCTTTCATTTTCTTAAGTGGGTGCTGCCTTCTTCCATTGCGTGTAATATGGGTTATAAGATAATATTGTTGGAAACACCGCCACGTGTTTTACTTTCACGTGTTCACGTAATTCGTTTGTGAGATCAAGTTAATACATTGGTATAATGTACTCCGGATATAAAATGTGGTATAGAAGTGCATTAACCAGTGGTCCTTGGCTTTATATTTCAATCTCATGAGTACAAATCTTTACATTAAAATGAAATCATGCTAAAAGAAGATGGAATTAGGTTAACAGGAATTTGTTTCCATAGACATGACTCCGGTTTATTATGAAGCTCATAAAAATCCTATTTTCATAATAATTGCCTTGATAGACAGTGAGCACTTGAGTATTATTACATTACGCACGTCTTAAAGTCGTAAGCCATGTTAAAGTATTCGTAAATGTAGATCGTTAATGTAGATCGCAATGTTTTTCCCCAACAACCTACAATATCCCTATGAAAAGTTTCTAAAAATCTTACGTTCTTTGGTGACTATTACATTTCTTAAAGTAATAACAGCACATTTTTTGAAGAGCGCCCCAATTCCCCAACAATTTTGAGATTTTTGCACAGTTGCATTGGTAACTAATACACACTTTTGAGCATTACCATTCGCAGGTATAATTTAATAGGCAATTACCAACACAACTTTGGAAAGTTCTCAAATTTTGAAAATTGGGGGCGTTCTTCAAAAATGCTCTTTTGCGCAGCCCCCATTTTGAGTGTATTACAAGTGTTTTTTTTCAAAAGGGATCATTTTTTATTTCCTCAAAATTGTATACCTTTGCCTATGTAAGGCTTATGTTCGGATGCTAAGACGCACTGAAAAAAAGGAATCTAGCAATTGGAAACCTTAACGTACTCTACTTTCATCTATAGTGGTAAACGGCGCCAAAGGGACAGCTTTGTTATAGTAGGTAAATGTAAATAAAAAGGTACCCAGCTAGCCATTAAACGTTTTTAGAACGTTAAAAAAAGTTACAATTTGGAAAGAAAAACGTTCTGAAATTTCGTTTTAAAAACGTATTTGTTTGAGTTTTTATGTCGTTTTTATAACGTTTCCTTAAAACGTTATAAAAACGTTATTATAACGTTAAAAAATCTTTCACAATCAAGTAGACTGTGCAAAACGTTTCGAAAACGTTTATATAACTTTCTTTATAAGTGTTGGGAGGGTTCTTCTTTACGGTTTGCTAAGTTCGGGTTAACACATTTAAATTAAAACGGTGGTTTAACGGTTTAAAAAAACGCGTATGTGATTTGGTTGTTGTGACGTTTTGAAATCGTTTATAAAACGTTTTATAAACGTTGTGGGATGGTTCTTTTCAAGGTTTGCTGACGTTTCAGTAAAACATTTAAAAACGTTTTTCTAACGTTACAAAAGGGTATATGGGTTGATTTGTGTGACGTTTCAAAAACCTTTATCAGAAACTATTTACACGCTTGTAAGGTCGTTTTCATAAATTTACTTTTTTTTTTAATATTTCACATTGCTATTTTAAAAACTTTAAACCATTCTTGGCCCACAAAGAAGCGTTGGTTTGTTTGTTCTGACAAATTAACCCAAATACCTCAATTACTTACTACTAATTGCATCTAGACACGTCACAAAAAATCACTTTAAACGGGTTCATTTGTATGTGATACTGCCTGATACAATTTATTCTTGCTTTCCCTCTTGTCAATTTCTTAGGTACATTCTAATTCTACTTTCTGTCGACTCGAGCCATTCCTTTCAGTTTTGTTTTGACTTTCACATCAGATTTCCCCTTCTCTTGTTTCTCCTCCAGTTACTCTCTTGCATGTCATCTTCGAAGCGTCTTATTCTTGGGAACTTTCCTGTGATCACAAAATAAAAAAATACGCACAACGGACGTGTAAGTTAGAAAAATATGATATAACTTTTTGAGATACTTTGTGTATGTACACATTCAAATTGAGCAATCCTTCTTGCGCATGTATAGTATGTTTTATATGATCTTATCTAGATGTTTTAGAACAACCCATATTTTCTGTGGACATCGTCACTTGTCTTCCACACAGGCAACTCGACAATTTTTTGGCGAAAATTGTTTTTTTTTTTTTTTTTGCATATTAGGATTATATCAGACCTCTTTTCGTATGCCAAATTTTGAGCAAAATAACATTCCATAACAGTTGAAGTTAGTTAAAAGCTTAATTTTTAATACACAGATACAATGTGATTCAAGACTTATTTTAATTTTATTGAAAAAAAAGTATTTTTCTAAAACCCTGTTTGTATTGTCGATGTTAGAATTAAAATGATTTTTGTCCGAATGCCTTTTAACATATTGCAAGTATAAAAATCAAATGACTTGGTATTAAGCGTAAAGATTTCTTGTTTGATACAATGAGCGATTTTTGATTCCTTATACTCTGCAAAAGTTTTGAATATTACCCTCCAGAAAAAAAAAAAAAATCACTACTCTTCACTCCCCCTGTATTTTGTTCTTGAAAGAGGTTAGTATACAAATTCATCATGTTGGATCAAATCTGCATTTTCCTTCTTTGGCATTTTCAACGTACAAAATATTGCAATAGCATTGATGATGATTGACGAAGGATTGTGGCTTCCACTGTTGGCATCTAGCTTTATATACACCATAAACATAAAGAATTATTGCAAATACAGAGTTATAAGAAGGACAGTCCAATGGGATTTGTCTTTAAAGGTCCGTCTTTAAATTTTGGTCAAAAATCTCAGCAACAACTACTGCTAATTGGTCCTATGCAACCACCAATTCATTAGAACGGGGTGTCTTAAATATACGTGCATACTATGTCACGTCGAGTAGACCATTTGTCAGCACTGTAACTGCCCACAGTTTACCCAAGACCAGTCCTTAAAAAGGACAATCTCCTGCATTTTAGTGCAAATTTGTGAAATGAAACAAATTGAGTGTTTGTATCACTATATTGATGATGACTATGCAAGGCATTTAATAGAATGTCAACCCTTATTGTGACAAAAGACCATTCAGTTTCAGTTACCTTTTCTGATAAATTTGTATTATTTTGAAGTAGAAATCACATTGCATGGAACCCCAAGCTTCAGTTTACCATACTTCCATTTTAAAGGGAACTTCTTATCTAGTGCAAAAGGCCAAATCACTATTGTGTAGTCATACGGTCATCATTGCTGTACCAAAAGTTGTGCTGTTTACCACACATGAAATATTAGTCTGCTTAATGAATGTCATGCTATCAGTGGAAAATAACATACAAACATGTAATGCTGTACCAAAGTTGTAATTATAATAACATTGGGAAGTTATTTATTTTGGATATAAATTGGCTATAGAAGTCCTTCTACACGTTTAATTTTGTCAAGCAAAAAATTTTGCAATCTGAACCCAACCAATCAGAAAAACTGTTACATAGCTACCTTTAGTTTAGGACTAGTCTCCACCCCCCATTTAGTTTGCAAGCAGGAAGGTCACTGATCACTATCACTAGTGGTGCAAGTAGGGTATGATATCACGACAATGGCCATGATGGAATATGAGACTCTGAAGTAACAGCAGTTCAGTAACAGCTGAGAAATGTAAACAATGGATGGGCTGTATACACACAATAAGAACCGCAGTACACTGCATGAGGGTTTGGTCAATGCAGGATTAATCTTCTGCCTGGCAGAAGAAAAAGTTGGTAGCGTTTTATATAGAAGTCCCAGGTGCAATGAATTATTACAATTGATCTGTCCGTCTGCCCTGATGACGCTGATGCCAGTAGCGCTTGACGGAATGATGGCAATACCTCATTTGCATCCATGGGACTTTTATATGAAAAGAATACCAAAAGTATTGCAACATGCAGAAAAAAGATTCAAAATCACAAAATGATTTAAAATTGTACCATCGGTTCATAAACCACATTGATGCATTGAATGCCAAAGTGTGTTGCTTCAAACAGAGTTATTCACAAATCCATAGTGCCGGAAAGACTGGTTTGATTGCATGTTCCCTAAAATGGCGGATTAAATGAGCTGGCGTCTATAACTTGCCGATTGCAGGAAATACAGGGATCCGCAAAAATGTGGATACTTTCTTTTTATTTATGCATATCAATCCTGGGATAATGGATCAATATTCGAAAATCTTAACATTTAACTTACCTTTACAATTACGTGTAGGTCTACATACCTTTTAAACGGGGTTGCTTGCAGAAAATCCCTGAATGCTAGTGTTTGTCCTACTTCTTTCTCATCGGCATCTTTATTAACCCTTAAGGTTGCATCTGGTAAAAGAAACAAGTATACATAGTTTTTCTATATTTTCCATTTCGGGAACAATTACTTCTAAAACTGTGAGAATATTATTGCAACACATTGAAACATTGCGAGTATCTAAACAATCTGGTGTTGACGTAAAATTTACATAGCTGTAATTAAATTAGGAAAATGGCCACATAACTTTTTTTGATAATTCATATTGCATCCCAACCAAATGACAATTTTTAACAAAAGAGTATGTATTTTTTTTTTTGTTGTTGATTTGTTGAACGCGCGTAGGCACCTTTCAAGGGTTACAAAAACCTTTGTACTTACTTGTTACACGTGTTCATTCACGTCTTGATTAATCGAATGGATAAGTAGTAATGGTGATATACCAGTTCGATTTTGGTCGTAGTTATGGGGGTGATGTTCACCGCACTGTTTTGGAGACAAATAGGCTTACAACCTTATTTTTTTATATTCAATATTCCTCCCTCTATTGGTAAATGATCGCTAATTTCCATAAGTTTAAGGCATAATAAATTAATGAAAACCAGCGACGTTGTTCCAGAATGTCTGATGGTTAATGATGTTTAAAGTTTGAATTATACACTGTGAATTTATTTGTAACGTTTTCCCATTATTAATGAAAGGCAAAATAAATTAACAGCGAATGATGAACGTGATACCATTTGAGCAAACCTATAATACACGGGAATATAATACGCTAGTACCCAAGAGATTGAGATCGAAAATACATACTTGTTTAACCATGATAACTTGATGAGTTGGCGTAGTTGTAAAAAACCTGGAATTCATCTTTCTGAATTTAGAATCCGTTGTATGAGGAGGTAGGTATTTCTTCATTGTCACTGGCTGTTCATCTTCGACAGGCATTCTTCTGATAGTTCAAAAAAGATCACATACACATCTGTGTTCTGGTGGCGATTTGATGCAATTATACGGAGGAAACAGTTAAACCTGGAACGGAATATAATGACATTGTAAGAACATTACAGCGAAATTTACAGAAAAAAACACGTAAAAGGCTACAAAACGGCCATTTAAAAATGTTGTTACTGTACATACTGTTAAATTTTTCCAATCCAATTGTGAATCAACAAAAAAGCGGATTTTTGTACATGGGACAAAAAGCAGCACATGTTGGCATTAGCAGAAAAAAGAGCACTTATTCGCCAGTTTTACTCTCTAGTGCTTGCCCCAAAATTTTAACCCATGATTTAATCCTTTTGGTTAGGTTTTTATCAAGAACATGCAAATTCTCAAGAACTGAATTTAAAAGGCATTTTTATTTTATATCGAAATTGCCTATAATTATGACAATAATTAACGGAGCAGTTTTATAAATGTTCAATTCCCGGATATAAAATTATAAATATCCACTTTTTCTTTGGTGGATGATATTGTTAAATTCAAAACGGTTAACTGACAAGAGACTTTTTTATAGACTTTTTACCCAAGAATTGTGTCTGCAAACACACAATAAAAAAATTAAACACACTCGCACACACGTACACCCCACACACACACACACCCACACATACCACACACAGTTATAAAGTTCAAGATTACAGAGGAAAACCGTGTCAAAACAACTTCTACTATGCGTAACTTCAGTGCGAATCTTTCTTATAATACCATTTGTTTACCATCAGTTAACACTGGAACTTGAGCGTAGCATGCAAATTGTACTTAAAAATACTCAGACTAAATACAATGGAATTGGCTCAGTGAACAGCATAGTCCTTATATGGTGTGCTTGACCTTCGCTTGTACATGGCTTATTTGAGTGGGCCAGCAGGGTCATAGACAGGGCCACTCCAAATACGCTGTACTGAACAAATTGGGTGGATTATAATATTTGATTAGGGCAATGCAGAGGGGTTAGAAAGTTTATCAAGTTAAGAAATATCATTGCTTTGACACCTTCGAGGTCTAAAAGCAGCAATGACTATTATTATAAACTGTATTAAGCCATTAGTTCTCAAAATTTTTAATCCTGTGAGTCAAGGTAATGAATTAATGGTAAGAATAGTCTAAGATAATCGGAATATTCAGATTCATTACACAAACCCTTTCGAAAATACATTCAATTATCACTATTGTATCATTATCATTCCATAATACCCACATTAACAAACAAAACTAAAAAAGGTGTTTTTCACAGAAAAGTGTTGAGGTATCAAACCATTAACTCATTACCAATTATAATCTAAAACAACATGATTTGTAAACGGTACTTTGGTACTGGGCTTATAAGGGTATGTGTGGAAACCATTAAAATTTCAATAAAGCCAAGAATCGGTGGCAAATTCTATATAGTTTCTATGCATAGTAGTAGTATGCCTACCGTTGTGTCTCGTTTCAATTTGTTGGGGACACATTTAAGAAAATAAATCAACTGCCTTTGAAGTTTGTACATTTTAATGTACATGTATTATAATTTCTGGTTGGATCATATGTAGTCCATTTCTGTTTTTTTTTCTTGTTACTCTCTAAAGTGCGACATTGTGAGTTTTTCCTCAACTGATATAAGTTATTATTAAATTTATTCCATGAAGGCCAGAGATAAATCGTGTTTTAAAAGATATCGAATATCTTGTTGAGTACAAATTATGCGTAGAATTTTACTCTAGAAAAGAAAAGTGCAGTCTGGAGTATCACGACACCAAAAAAGAATGTAAGAGTACAACATTGTGATTAATTTATATTTCTCTAAAATTACTTAGGCCTCTTGCATCAAAAGTTTTATCTGGCAACGAAAATTATAATTTGAATTTTTAAAAAAATGAGCTATAATGAGTTAAAACCCGGGGTTACACGACAAGTTAACCATGGTATGTACTGATAATTGCGAACACGTAACGGCAAGTACGACGGTGGTGTACGTAGGTGAAGGTGAGTCGGTGTTTCTGCTGCAATAAAGGCTATGTTCGGGTGAAATTAATTCGGTAAATCAATGATGTAAAAATGGTGTACTTAGCTGTTAATGTTGGCTATAAGGTTAAATATCAAATTTCCAGGAACAGGATCGAAAATGAAACGAAATGAAAGCCACGTAGCGTGTTAAGTGGATAGTTGTACTTACATCTCAAGGATAACGCAAGGGTGAAGGCTAACAAGTGTATTATGATAGTTTCAAATCACTAATCAATAAACCCACTCAAATCATTTAAATCCTAACAAGTCGCACTGACAAAAACGGTCAGCACAATTAAAAAACGTCAAACAAGCACAAATACAAAGACCAAAAAACTATGGGTGTTGACACACAAATCAACACTGAAAAAGAATAAGGACAACATTTAACACTTACTAAAATACTAATATTAGGATAACCATGACTGGATATAATACATATTCTGAATGCCGTGTTCAACTTACTGGAAACACATAATTCTGTTAATAAGTTGACGTTAAGGTGCTCTAATGTGAGCCCAAATCTGAAACATTGACATATCGGGGCATTCCACGGACAGGTACTGGAGATTGATTTCCTGCAAAACCGTGCAGTGCCTATCTGGCTTGTTGTAATGCTGCTTGTCTGCTTGGAGATGGTGAAGCGGTTTTTGGAGACTCAGTAGATGGAGATAAACACTGTCTGTCCCTAAATGGAGTACCGGGAAGAACAGGTTGTGAAACATTATGCTGTTCTGACTAGATCTATATTTCTTAGTCTTCTAAACTGTTGCTCGGAGAAACCTGGTAGGTATCGGTCTCTTAAGCTGAGGGAGCGGTACCAGATGTTTCAGGTACACGGGATTCATTCTGTTGTATACCACCATATCGCCCATTTGATTGGTATTGAGGCTTCAATCTGTTATAGGAACTACTTTGGGCACTGTGAAGGAGATAACGGATCTACAATTTGATAATTCAATCAATCATTGAATACCTGTATAATCCTAATGGACCAATCATTTAGTGTGCTAACTTATTCCGAGCACACTTTGGATTAGTCAAGTGTAAACAAGTTGGTCAACATGATAGGTTGGAATCGGCACACGTTTATCATATGGGGTTTCTGTTTCGCATGCGCATTCTTGTTGGCATTACGGACTAACTGGGAAGCAGCTTTCAGTTGCTGCTATACTTTTGTGGCATAAGACAAGTGTTCTCTGTCGAATCTATTATGAATCATATGGGAACAAACATAACTTTAGCAGGCAAAGTAGCCTCACGCCCATGTGCTAGTAAAATGGACTGGAAACCAGTAGAGGAAATGGACTGAAGTGTTGTAAGCCAAGTCCAACTGAGGAAGTAAATCGTCCCATTCTCCTGGGGAATGATTGCAAACATCCTCACTAATTCGAACGTATTGTTCTATTAATCTTCCGTTTACCATCAACAAGCTGGATGCCAAGGGACTAGTATGGAGCTTTGTTACACAATTCCGACATAAATTTTGAATGACATCGCTTCGAACTGAGCTCCCTGATCACTATGTAATTTTTGCATAAGTGGTGTTGAGGAATGTAATTTGAAAACAGGCATTATGCTACAGCATTAGGCAGTTGCTTCTGAAGAGGATAAATATTGAAATATTGGTAAAGTAGTCAGTTACCACTAATACATATCTATTGCCTCTGGAGGTCAAACCTAATTCTGCGATGTCGGCAGCTACCATTTTAAAAGGCTTGTGAGCAAAAAATGGGTTTAGTGGAGCGCAGTGCCTAGGTACGGGATTAAGCTGTTTTCTGGCATGCTCGCAAGATTGAAAATGTTGGTGATGTCACGGTAATAAATGGCCAATAAAATGAAGACAGGGCCTTTTGAATGGTTTTCTCAACACAAAAGACAATACTATGGAGGACAATGTATCTGGCTAAAACCTCAGGAATAGTGTGGGGGGGGGGGCCGATGGTATAACAGCTTGTAAGGTACGAGGTCTACCGTCTGCTCTATATCTTTCAAGAGTATACCATGCGCATAAACCATGTACTGTAAAATTGGCGTACCAAGGTAATACAAGTGACATTTGAAATGTGCTTACATGGTACTTATAGTGTGCTTATTGGGTATTATTTGGTAATAAGCACCAAAGTAAAGTACATCGGATTACTTGAAATGTATTATTTCTATCTTATCAAGTTTATGTAGACTTTGTGCTTACAATGTACTTCTCTGGGACTTAGACAAAATTTTCAAAAAAAATGGATATGAAATGTGCGACAATGTACTTCTTTGTGCTTACAAGTAACTTATCTGCGGATAGGACAATATTTCTCATGAAAAGTATATAGAAGTGCTTACAATGTGGTTAGGTTACATTGTGCTACAATGTACTTATCTGGACTTAGTTTTCCATAACCACAGGATGTACGTGCAATGTGCTATTTTTCACTTAGATTTATCCCTGAAGCAACAGGGGGTAATTGCATGTGCTTAATTTGGAATTAGAGTTTTACCCAAGGGTTTCAGGATGTACTTGCAATGTGATTATTTCTTATATTGGTATTTAAGTGTATTGGAGATATGTGCCTAATGTACTTACATTGATGCATGTCCACATGACAAGGTCATATGGCTAGGACAACTTGCAGGCATTTGAAAAATTGCTGTGGACGTGGCAGTTACAAGCTTTGATGCATGGGGCGAATTTGCAATAAACAATTAAGGTTTTGGTGCTAAACATCAGTCCAGGTTAACAAGCATGCAAGCAGTGGGGGTGGTGGTGGGATTAGCCGGGGGATAGCTATCAAGTGGTATAAATAAGAGGTAAATTTTGAATTCTGTATTCTGCATGCTCATGAGAAAGATGTGTTTTTATATATGTAGGCTATATAAATATAATACTGTTATACTATACTGGCCTCGTAGTGAGTTAATGCTGAGGCTACAAAATACTAGTACTCTAACTATGGCAGTCAGTAATTGGTACTCTAGTGTATACTATATTACCACCGTGACAGTGTTGTATAAATTCTAGAATTTTGTAGTATTGGGTAAACTAAAGAATGTGCATGTTTTAGACACATTTTAACTTACAGTTATGGCGACAGTGATCTGGTGGTAATTTGTTTTACGTATACTCCTTTTACGTAACTCCTTTACGTCGAAAGTTCACAACACACGGAGGGAAGACCCAAGGTATTAGGTGGACACAACAGACTACTCGCGTATTATACCCTAATTACTATTGTTCGCATATACGCCGGTATACCCGTAGTACTATTTTTCAAGTAAAATGCACGCATACACTAATTACTATTGTCATGTTATACTCACACATAGGCAAAAAAGTGCTACTTTTTGGTACACTGCGTATAAAAAGCATATTATAACATCCACTGACTTGCGGCCGTTATCCCTGGTAAATTTGGGGTAGGTTTGCTACATAAAAGGTAGATTTTGATGCGTATGTGGCTGCAAGACAAATTAATTACCGTTCTAACTCGATCACGGGATCGATCAATGCATCAAGTTAGCTCAAGTGATAATCGGTCCCATACCCCGGGTGCCATATACATCTTATATCTATGTAAAAATATACAACAAGATGATTTACATATGGACAAAATATACAGGTCAAAATTAATAAGTCCCCACCCCCAAAGGGACATTTTTATGGAAAAGTTAGGCTCTTTAAAACTGTTAAAAAAAGTAAAAATTCACCAATGTGACACATTAAAGTGCAAAAAAGTACATGAAGTTAAAGTCTGACTCAGAGAATTAGAAATATAGTTTTTTGAATTATGAAAATAGTCAACTAGAACTAAAGCTAGTAACCTAAAATGCTAATTCCGAAATTGAGATGACGGATTTTTAGTTTTGATGCAGTAAACCTGTATGTGTGTATACGTCCCATAGGATACTGTGTTTAACAAAAATCCGGATCCGGAAGTTTATAACAAAGTTGTGATTTATATATGAAGGAATTCGATTTAAGCGTAGCAATTTCACACAGTGATTAGTATATGAACAAGATTATGTATAGCAGCAAAAAACACGATTTGTTTGGAAATGAGGGCGCCCTCCTCAGGAAATCTCTGAATGAGTCGGCCTTAATGAACCTTTCCCTGAAATGTCAGTTATTAAATTGATGAAAATTAAAATGTTATCAATTCGTGTATTGGGATAGAGAAAATCACGGAGAAGTACCAACATGGTCTAGCTTGGTGATGGAAGGAACTAGATAGGGATGAGTTTATATGGGGGGGTTGGGGGATTGGAGGTATGATGGAGGGAATTCTGAAAAAAATGTGAGTGAAAGATCACATGTTATTGTGTATCTTCATCAAGAAGAGAGAGACGGGAACATAACTTTTAATAAATTTAATTAAAATTTAATAAATGGGAATGCAAACTTTTATGAATGGAAGCGAAGGTGAAATGCAATATTTTGCCAACAAAAAAAGTTGACTTCTTCCATTACTGCACAAATAAGACTCTCTGCTTACCTAGATGGTTATTTTTCTGCTTTGTATTTAGTATGGTACTAGCATAAATTCTGAAATCACATTTGCATAGAAAAAGAGTTTGCTTGTTTGGGTTGGACATTGGAACTACATCTTGTACTTGGGCTTACAAACTATGAAATTTGTGGTAAAGTAGCGCCACACTCTTCAAACATAAAGACAACGTACAAAAAGCAAAAGAGTTAACCACTTCTTTTGCATCAAAAAAAATCATTTTTTGTGAGAACAAAAGTCAGAATGTGTTAAATAATGAGTTTGTTTATCTTTCATTTCCAATACAAAAGGAACTCCACAACGAGTGGAAAATCGTGGAGAATTGCCTGAAATGTAGGCCCACATGTGCCCAATATAACCGTGTCAAGCAAACATATAGCCTATATTGTACTCTAACCCATTGAATACATGCAAGCACATTGCTTGATATGCTTAAAATGTACTTGAAGGGCACATTCTAAACCTCGAAATTTGGAATAGCAGCAAGTGGGGTAACCAGACCTTTACAAGTGTGTGGGGGGGGGGGGGGGGGGTGGGGCCGAGGGATTTTCTGAGGGGGCGGATGGGGGTCAGTTCGCCATGAGACCACTGTACAAAAAGGTCAGTTCATTGGGGCGGGCTTGGAGGGGGGGCAAGGTGCTGAGCGGGGTGGCACTCCCCCCCCCCCCCCCGACACCCCCCGCTGTTTACGCACTGCAGCAAGCACATTGCAAGCACGTGTAAGTACATTTCTTGAGTGTGCTAAATGTTACTGCTAAGACACATTCCAAACCCGATATTTGGAACAGCAGCAAGCACATTGCAAGCAAAATGTAAGGACATTTCTCGAGTGTGCTTAAAATGAGTTGCTGAGGCACATTCAAACCTCGATATTTGGACAGCGCAAGCACATTGCAATTACAGTGTAAGGACATTTTATTGAGTGTGCTTAAAATGAACTTGCTAAGACACATTCCAAACCCGATATTTGGAACAGAAGCAACCGCCACAGTTCAAGCACAAGTAGTACATTCTCGAGTGTGCTTAAGATGTACTTGCTGAGGCACATGCCAAACCCTCGATATTTGGAACAGCCGCAAGTACATTGCAAGCAAGTGTAAGAACATTCTCGGGTGTGCTTAAAATGTGAATTGCTAAGACGCATTCCAAACACTCGATATTGAACAGCAGCAAGCCACATGCCAGCACAGTGTAAGCACATATTTTGAGCGGCGATTTCATTGTGTGAAAAGTATTCCATTGTACTTGAACAGCAGCAAGCACAATGTAAGTACATTTCTTGAGTGTGCCTAAAATGTAATTGCTAAGACACATTCCAAACCTCGATATTGGAACAGCAGCAAGTACATTGCAAGCACAAAGTAAGTACATTTCTGAGTGTGCTTAAAAAGTACTTACACATCCAACCTCGATATTTGGAACAACGCTAAGCACATTTCAGTACAGCGTAAGTACATATTTTGAGGTTTGCAAATGGACGTGCATTGTGCTCTTTAAAAAAAAAAAAACAATGTACTTCCCTGGCAAGCACAAAAAACAAATAGGAATTGGAAAAACAAGTACAAATTAAGTAAATTGCAGCACAATGTAAGCACAATGTACGCACACATTATTGTAATTGGGTTGTACTTATTTCTTGATACTACATTGTGATTAAGATGGACTTAATTGTTGTTCCATATCGGGTTTGGAATTGTGGGATAAAACATTGTAAGTACGTACTTGCAATGTGCTGATTTTCTACCAGGGTAACTGTAATAACAACTGGGTGACCCCTGAACGAAAAACGAGAAAGAGGTGGTGGTGGATTACCACTTTTTTCCAAGCTATAAACTGGCTAATACAAGGATCGTTCACTGAAGTTGCCTACAATCGATCGCAATCATTGCCAAGAAAAATGGCTTGCTGACATTTAGGTCAAAGATTGGGAATCCACAGGTCAAAGCACTTGCAAATTGTGCCAAATCAGCAATAGAACAGGCTTGTATTATGTTGAAGCACTTCACATGATTCAATACTAGAAACCAAAGTGGTGCCTCACTTTGCAAGCGCGACATACTATCAGCAGTAGTGTGCTGAGAACCTATCTTCTGAACAATGTCCAATTCCATACATCTAACTCAAGTGCCCACCTGGCACGACGACCTGTAGGACAGGTCTATGGGAATTTTCATTAGTCCTACAAGGGGTTTATGATCGGATATCATCTGAAAATGACAGTTACTGCAAATATGCTTGACGCTGGCGAACAGCCACACTTATCGCCCACAAACTCTTAATCGTAGTTGCCCACTTACGTCAGATTGAGTTAAGGAGAAGGATAGCATACGCGATTCACTCTTTCCTTATTAGTACGATCTTTCTGAGAAAGTACAGAACCTATACGCATATGAAGAGCGTCTACATATGGATAAATGGAGAGTCAAATCCGGAATGACAAAATCGGCGGTTGAAATCAATCTTGACGAAGATATGAAAGCACTTAGAGTCATCTGACCACTCAAAATTCCACACCCTTATTAATGAGGTCAAGAAGTGGCTGACTGATCTTTGCATAATCTCTACTAAACTTTCTATAAAACTCCCGTCAGACCAAGCAACTCTCAAAGAGGATACATTCGTAGGACGAGGCCATTTTTCTACTTTTTCTATGTTGAATTTGTCTGGCTTAATTCCTTCTTTGGACACGACATGACCTAAGAATGCAATTTGCTTGCGAAAGAATTTACACTTATTGGACGGGCTTTGAGACCAGAACTTCTCAGACGCTCAAATACCTCCTTCAATTCATCATCTTGTCTTCGAAAGGACTTTCCAAAAAATTACCACGTCATCTATGTACACACATACCCTAGTCCAGTGCATTCCGCTAAAGACAATTCCATAGGCTTGAAAAGTTTTGCTCGAGTTTTCAAACCATGGGCATCACTTTCATTGATTACAAACCGCTTACCATCAGAAAGGCTTGTAATATGTTTACTTGAGGATCCATCTCTACTGCCAAAGGCAACTGCAAAGATCTATGGTAATAACCTAAACTTTACCACGCAAGGCATTTAGGGAATCATCAACGTTGGAAGTGGATGTGGAACATCAGTTAGCGAAATTTGGTGGTTTCCATTAGTTACGACAAGGGCGCCATTGACCAGGTGTTTTCTTTTTGACTAACAAAGCAGGAGCTGAATACTCAGAAGTCGAAGGTTCAATAAGTTCCTGACGTAGTAATTCATCAATTTGTTTTTTTCTAATTCAGTATGCAATTTAGGAGAGACTCGGTAAGCGCGCTGTCTTACTGGACGGGGAAATCACCAGTATCAATGGTTATGGTACAAAAATTAGTAGCGTCCATAATCATTGGATGTTTCGAAAATCTAGCAGTTCTCTACTCTTAAAGCAATTCTGAACCTTTTCCTTTCTGACTCGAAGATAAGTCAGAATCTGAGAGATCGAAATCTAAACGCGAACGTTGAAAAATCGCTCCTTCCTGTACTAAATTGAACACTATGGATAACATTGACAGGAAATCAACATTCATTTTTTTTTGCTATGACAGAATAGAATTGACCAATTGGTGTATCTTCGTACAAAGAATATCATCTGGGTTGAATTCCATTACAAGACTGGAATACATCCATTTTGCGAATTAGTCTTTATCAAAGTACGCGCAAACAAAAGATCTGTGTATTTTCTTTGGTTCCAAAAGCCTGGGTAATTCAATTGATATGATATCATTTGAGTAAACTTTCAACAGGATGTTTTTTTCTGAATTCGCTTGGAATCTTAACAGTTGTAGCTACCATAGCTTTGCATCTGAAATTGGGTACCATTCTGATGTGTAACATAGGTACAGACATTCCATTCACTTGCAAATTAGAATTAGTACATCCAAAACAAACGTTTTGGCGACAAAGAAATCCCAACCTAATATCAATGGGTTGCGTGATATTTATGGTGAACCATAAAACGATGTTGCAACTGCAATAGCAGACATGCTAAAACGACCCATCTAAGGAACCTAAAATATTCTAACGGCTCACCTCAACTGAATGTAAAGAAGATGGTATAGTAGACAATTGTCTCCGTTTCAATAAACAATGTCATATATAATGTCTCACTAATCAAAGAAACCTTGGCACCAGAATCTATCAAGCAACAAAACATGTGCTACCAATGGCAACTTTGTATATGAAAAGGACTTGATGAGTCGGCCAGATGGTGGACCCTTTTGGAATAGTAGATTTTCGCACACTACCACTATCTCCACTATCTACAGATTGCAATTTGGTCGAGGAGTGGTCCTTCGTCAACACAGTTCTGTTTCCCAAATCACGTGATCTATGAGGTGAGGGAGAATCGATATCCTCGTCTATGGTAAGGAGAATTAGGTCTACGTTGATACTCTCTACGAACTGGTGAAGGAGATCAAGTATGCGCAGATGTCTGATCGGGAGAATGAGACCTATTCTACAATATCATGAGGTGGCGACTGTGATCTATATCTATGGCGATCATAAAGATGGCGATTTTGACCCAAAGTCTCTGCCAAAAAGGTATCTTTCATCAGGTTTACGCCTGTACGCATGATAATCAGAACTCAACATTTTAGTGTTTGAATCACGACCATCATAATCTCTGCGGGATCACGACGATCACAATCCCTTCTGGAATCATGGCGATCATAATCCCTCTAGAGAACCTCTCTTCTCTTGCTCTAGATTACGTCTAGAGATATCTGTATGGCGAAGATTGTCGAGAACTCAGTAACCTAGATGGCGAATAATCACTTCTACAAGCTAAGATCTAGATTGTCTAGAGTGATACTATTGACATGACCATAGCATGCAGGAGTCCTCAATTTGTCAAGTTTGACATTCAGTTGAGATAATTGTGAAACCAAAGATTGCATAGGACTTATGTTAATGCCATCTGGTGAACTTGAGGTTGATTACTAGATCAAAGCATATTGATGTATCTGTTAAAACAGCTGTGTTGCTCTTGCGCAGCTTTTTGTGCAAATTCCAAACGACGAGCAATCTCGACTGCATTTTCAACAGTTACAGGACCATGTTCCCTACATCACTGAAAGTCAGGATCTAAGCCTGTAAAAACCTACGGAGCGTTTCTGCTCTTTACATTGTTCACCATAGTCATAATCACCAGTGTGAAGGCTATATGTATCATCTAACTAACTTGCAGCAGCATCATTCTAAAGGTCACCTTCAATTCTTGGACGAGAATGAGTGAAATTCTTATCTTTTCAAGTTGTGGTCCGAACCAATACTCTACACATCGCCATTTTAGTCAAGTTAAATGTGCCTAACATCCAAAGCGTAACTTGATCCCAGTAGGCAACTGCTTTGCTTTCAGTCGACTGCGGGTTAATGCATTCAACTTGTTGAGCACCATGTTGGGTATTATTTATGACAATTTCCAAATTCCGATACCATTGAT
This sequence comes from Ophioderma brevispina, assembly GCA_023653785.1. Taxonomy (NCBI): domain Eukaryota; kingdom Metazoa; phylum Echinodermata; class Ophiuroidea; order Amphilepidida; family Ophiodermatidae; genus Ophioderma; species Ophioderma brevispina. The sequence goes on from JAMKCH010032774.1 coordinate 114,074, forward strand.
TAAAATCTTTCATTTCACCACCTTTAAAAGATGGGGCAAGTATGAGGGGTCCCCCTTGCAGGAAGAAACAAGCCCTCATCAGGTGCATCGGGACCGTCCATGAGATATGGATTTGAAATGAATCAGTCAAAATTGCATAGATACAAATTAAAGAACCTATGTGAATGGTATGCTGCACAACACTACTGATGAATAATTGGAAATTACCGTAATGTAACAGTTGTGCAAATAATTTCCAAAAAGTATAAGATTGATATATACTTAACATACACACAGATACAACGAAAACCTAATTAAATGAGTCCCACAATCCTGTCATTGTTTGACTCAAAAACCAATATATATTGTGAATGTTAGCAATATGTATGTATGTAACTGACAAAAACTTTCCACTGTACAATTAGAGTTGAAGAAAAATTCTATCAGAATGCAATGAACGAATTACCACAAAAGAGCAAATCTACAAAATGCAACTCGCAAAATTTATAATCTACAATGAAGCGCTTATTTAAAAGCAAAAAAACCTACGCACAATTCAAAAGCGCACCAATTTTGGAAAAAAAAGCACACATAACATATATCGCAATGTTTTGCAATTGTGTAGATCTCACTTTGATATTTAAAATAAAAAAGGTCAAAAGTTGAACTATCATCAAAATTCACAGACAAGGTTAATTAGTCGCCAGCAAAAGTCAAAGCACTCGTAGCAGTTCAGCAAATAAATAATGTTCAGTCGGCCTGATAAATTCAGACGCTCAAGAAAAAAAAAAACTCACCAACACTTAGCCGAAAAAAAATTATTCAAAACCATAAAAGGTTTTGACTGCAAAAAGAAATGTTATGAGAGTTAAGCCTACCAGAATCTTCATAGATGTCCTAGCACTTGATCAAGTTGATTGTAGTTACCACATTCCAGCTCAGAGTTCCGGTTCACGGCAACACAAAAAAAAACATTCAGTGGCTCATCTCATTCAAAAACGACCGCTAACAACAATCGTCAATGTCGCAAAGTTCATTGACCGCGATACGGCAATTATTTCCAACTCTGCGGGTGTAACGGCGGCATACACATTTCAACAGGTGTTGGGTTTGGTCGCTTTCCTGCACAATAGCTAGTCCACAGTTTCAACAGGAGTTCCATTCACACCGGAATTCCAAGATGACGAAACGAAATTCCAAGATGGCGACGACCAATCCACAGTTATTTTCATAACAAAAAGAGTTAGGACCGCTGCCACATTCACACACGAGACGATGAGTGAATGCGTTGCCTGACAAATACGTGTTGTTCAGGTTATAGGGGCAGATAGACCATTTAAAAACTGTATTGTCTACCCGTTCATACAACCATCCACGATGCGACGGTCAATTCAATACAGCGAAGATTACCAACGGTTGTGGAATGACGTTGGAATTTAAACTCGCGTGTCAGCTCAAATGTACAGTGTATCAAGCACGCACGCGACTGAAAAGACTCAAAATTAAAATGTCCAGCAGTCGGCAAAAGTCCTCACAGGTGGAAATATCAAAAACTACCACCGCTTGCCACCAAAATGTAAGATGATAGTTGTACTTACAGTTCAAGGAACAAGGGCTGAAGTCTAACTGGTTTTGTTGCACATAATATTATTCAGACTCCCAAAGTCCCAACTAATATTAGCGATTGCCAATAAACACCAATAAATAATCGGAGACAACCACAGCGATGGTGTCCTCCTCCCAAACCAAGATTTGCGAGAGTTAACTATGAATAGGGTTCGACACATCCGAGCTGAGCAACTGGGTTGCTAGTTTCATCTCACATGGTGCCAATTGGCAACCTAATAAAATCCCTGACAGCTCCCCGAATCATTCCTGTCACACGGTTGTTTTTTGTACTTGCGATGCGAATTCAAATTCTAAATGCTGAGCTTGTTTTCCGGTAATGAATATCCATGTCGTCACCGTGACGAAATACGATTCCGTCTTATAATATCCTCATATTTAGTGAACGGGTTCATATCTGTACCTTTTCTCTGCTTGTATATAAAATGCGAATTGTGTTGTGTTTTGACGAAAATAATAACTTCCGTAGGGGACAACAAGGGCAACGACGATGACAATATATAACGGACGCAGCGGCACTGCGGGCGGCGTGGTGGTGAATACGATGACGACGGTAATGAATAAATTTACACGGACGATATTTTAACCATAAAAAATCTCCGAAATAGGAGTCGGGGAAGCGTTTTTATAAACGTATTAAAAACGTTGAGTATTTAATTTTACACGAATGTAGGCAAACGTTTGATAAAAACGTTTTGGTAACGTCAGCAAAAATATTCCCCAAAGCTCGGTTAACGGATTGTTTTCGGAAGCGTTTTAAAACGTTTTGAAAACGTTTCAAAAAACGCAAAACCATTTCAAACCAATCGAACGTTTTAAAGAAGTTTTGTGTCATGGGTAATTGTAGTCCCCCATTATTCAATGAATGCAGCGACTGCGCGCAAATTGTACAAACAAACATCTGAAATTTGTCATTGATAACGTTAACTAAGTAAATCAAGAGGGCAATAATGATCAGCACCTAAGGTGTTACTTCCCGCTAACGTTTTTATAGTCATTATTAGTATTTCTTTACTCCTCGACAAGGGGAAGCCACATTTTCATAAAGAGGGTGACCCAACCACAATTATCTCGTCTCCAATTTCCCTCCATCAAAATTCAGACTTTTGGATCAGAAAGAACAAACGTAATTTGTCCATGTTTTTGTTCCTACTAACGATTTTTACTCAAATTTGTAAGCAGATGTTTGTGATATGTTTTAAGTGAGGAGAGAACAGTTATGAAAAAATCGGAATCACAAATCGAGTCATCCCATTTTATACCCAATTTAATATTTAAAAGACAAGTAGATTGTTCAAAAACTCTTGATCGCATCTTATGTATCAGAAATAATTGTTATGTGGTTGAAGTGTTTTATAATATTTGGTCTACTAAGTTACCGGGAAAGAAAGAGCTTGGAATATTCGTGAAGAAAAAAATCATCTAATACCTAAAAACATGCCAATAACAAACCAAAAAGGTAGGTTTAGAAAGTATTTAACGGTGTGTGACCAACTTTACTCTATCAAGAATGAGACTACTTGGTATCAGAGGAAAGTTCCAATTATTTCGGATACCCCCCCCCCAATCAAATTTAATGCTAGAAAAAAGGGGGTTATGATACGAACAAAAAATTCACACCGTTTGGTTGAACACATTTTTCTTCTACTATCAAACGGCTCGGACTGGTATAACTCAAAATCTAATCAAGATGTTTTAGTGAGGGAGAGAAAACACCATATGAGAATTCGGACCATGACGGTTCACCCTCCTTCATCCCAACCACCATTCTGACAATGGTGCGCAACTCGGGCAGTGATAATGGAGATTTAGACACCCGTGTTTATCAAACCACAAGTTAATTTAACTACCGCACTTATTACTTTGGCTACTTTTGTGGTTTAATTTGTATAAGAAACTTTTGCTTAAAACTAAAATTCCCCGTGTTTCATTTGGACTTGTACAGAAGAGATGTGACAACGATTCAACACCTGGCATTGTTATATCACAGGTCAGTTCGTGAAAAGTGGGGCGTGCTGTCATCCCAAAGCCGTTTCGAGGGATACCCTGAAGAATGGTAACGCTGTTGCATACCTCTGAGGGCTCGGTTCTCCCAATGTAATAAATAAAATTATTTCATTCATTTATAACCTTCTAGATAGTTGTCATACAGTGATTGTGCGTGATTTCATTTCACGTGGTGACCTTATTGCTTTTAAAATCATGTTAGGATACCAGAATAATTAACTCCCCGCTGCTGTTGTTTTGGTTATTAAAAATGCATCATTACTGGTCTTGAGTTGAACAATAAGTCGAAGAGAAAGAAAACATGAAAACCGTGTAAAGTAAAGGAGCATAAGATTTATTGATTTTGTTTCGTTCTATTGGATAGCGGTAGAATAAATCCAGCTTGCAAACATATAGAATTTCATTTTTTCCCCCCTCATCCATGTAGACTTAGATTTGCAGAGAAAGTTAAGCTGAAAACCGGAATGGAGAAAGGTGGGGGGGGGTTGAATTGGTAGCGTTGTCGCCTCCAGCACGTTAAAGCCATTCACGTGGCGTGCCGGTAGAGGGCAAGTAACCCACAAAGTGTTTTTGATTGAGATCCAACTAAGTCTGTTCTTTGGCTTATTAACATTAAGTATTGCACACTTTTGTATTCCCGTCTACGGCTCGCTTCTATGCCCTGGCAAAAATAATGTAGCGCCTACCTATCTGCTATATAGCAGTAGGACATGCTATTGATTTGGACATAACAGGAACTAGCACTATCTGTTAGTTTCTGCTAGTATCGCATCATGGTAGCAGCTAGCCGGCTAATTCTTGCTAGTATAAAGCGGGCAAGGTAGCAGGCGAACTTATCTACAAATACACCTAACAGGAACGATAGCAGCAAACTAGTCTTAAAAATTATACCTAGCAGGAATATAGCAGCAAACTTATCTACAAAAAAGCTGCAGGAGCTCAGCAGCCACACTTAGTTTACAAATTTCACCTAACAGGACCTAGCAATCAACTATGCACCTCTCACCTAGCGCCAACCGTTTGTTTCCAGTTCAAATCACATTGAGTTCAAATGGTGGCTGCATGCCAGTTGGGGTTTTGGATACCTGCTGAATTCAAATTTACCATAATGTTACATGGGGAAAATCAAACAGAATGTTTGTTTGTCATCCATGAACACTAGCTTACAGGATTCTACATATATGACTGATCTTTTTGCAGGTTTTTGCTAGTATAATCAGCATTGCCATGCATATAATATACGTAGTTTTAACCTATAACCCTGACAACTAGACTGCAGAATATTTGACAAACTTGTTTATCAGAGGTGGTGCATAAGTCCTTAAACATCAAGGGCTGTTTTTCATTGCTATATATGTACTGTGTCACCATAGCGTATGTTTTTTTTAATTTAGTTCTATACTGTGACTGTTGTCACGTAACTTAATGCCTAGTGAGAGAGAAATTAAGAATCATGGTAAATGGTAGTTTATGCTTGTATGTACCATGAATTGACAGGCATTTCCATTGATCACAAATATTGTAATACTTTAAATATACATCCCATAATCGGTGGCAAGACAGGCTCTAGATCGGCAAGCTGCCAATTGGCACAACTTCCAAGCCTACCTGTATTCATGTCACATACAGGCCGAAATTCAACAGTGAGGACCACACAGCTTAAGTCAAAACGATATTTCCAATAGCTTGAAACCTAAATATCAAATTTCTATAATTTGATAGCACAGGATAGCTTAGAGACTTTCCATTGGTATCCAAAAAAAGTAATCAATTTAAATTTTCAAAATTTGCCCTTTTTCAGACTCTTTTGCCCATTGACCAGGCTATATTTGGCCCGTGATCGGGACATTTGTGGTCACCTTCTGGGAACTTGCCCCTCAGAACCACTGCACTGGTATACCCGCCTGATGGTATTAGCCACACTATGGCTATCATAGGTGTTTTGACCTTTTCATTAGAGCATGATGCGCATGTAACTTAAGCGGTAAGTGTCAACCCCTGTGCTTTTGTTTTTAATGACACGAATTGTCTGATTTTGTTGCACCTTTTAAACATCAAACTGTGTTCTATAGTTACCAACAAAGGTTAGCCACTGCAGACAATCTTGAGCTGTAGTTTTGTTGCTCGATTTAAAACAGCTATTTGACCATTTAAAGTCACAAAAACCACTGGTCTACGGGCGGGACAAAAATTTAAGCCACATTTCACCCGTCAGGCTCAAGGCGCACCATCGCGTCGCGCGATGAATTTTTGCTGCTATGAAGCGCGCGTGTTTTAATGTACTTGTGCGCGAACGCATCTTGGAAAAACGAAAAATTATTTGAAAATGTAACAAAGCTCATAATTTAGACAGATGAATTTCAATTCTTCTAATTTCTAGAGTTAAGACAAATATGTTTATCATATTGCTAAAGACGTTTTGATCAACTTGCACAACATACTCAATTTTGACGTTTCACAGAAAATTAAATTATTGATAAGAACATCTTGAAATGGCGTGAAAGTCAACTTTTTTATAACAAGGATTTTCCAATGTTCAATTTTCGCAAAATTTGGCAAATTTTCAGACACGATACCTCCAAAATACCGAAGTAAAGGTAGGTTGAACTTTCCTACGATAGCATTGGTCTTCTCTAGTGACGGTTTTTCTCAATTTTTCCATTTTTCGAGTTCTAACTAAAGATATTCTTCAATCATCTACTAAAATTTTGGAAAGAAATTAACAATCACACTTTTTGACATTTTTCCTTATATTTCGAAAAGTAGCTCTATTTTTAAAAAAATGAAACGCCACCTAGACAATTTGTTTGTTTCTAAAAAATAACATAAGAAATCATGAAATTCAAATTGTTTTTGTTATACTGTCTGAAAATTTTGGGGCAAATCGTGTTTTTTTTAGTATTTTTCTCAAATTACGGAAAGTTTTTACATTAATTGATGCCGATCATAGGGTTCATCGGCATTTTCTTTCTAGAACTTGTCTACTTTTACATACAATTATCAAATACTTTCCAGTTACAAACCAAAAGAGATACTCGGACACTCAAGGTTTTCCACATCTTCCTTAAAGGTGGTGCCCGATCATGATCCAAATTGTCAATTTTTATCCTTACATGAAGCATATCATCAAACATCCTTATTACAACATTATTGAGTTCAAGCAGCCCAGCCCGTTTCGATAGTAGAAGCAAAAATGTGTACTAAATTGGCCCATAGACTGTGGTGTAAATTTGGTACACCACACTTGAGTGGTTTTTGTTCATAAACTCCAAAGTAAATATTATCTGGGCTTCAAATTTCACTGGGTAATGAGAAAAATAATGTTCTTTCATCTGTACGCCAATCTCCTTTTGATGGAGTAATGGATGGGAGTGGGGAATTAAGGTTAGTCGATATGGGTCACCCTGATTCAATTATTCTGTTCTGAGCAGGATTTGAGTTTTTATATAATAAAACAATTTAAGTCTTAGTTATACTGGCAAAAATTGGCAGCCCTTGCATAAGTTGCATCTATGTTAAAAAATTTCACTGTTAAATTTTCATGTAATAAAGCTATAAATGTGCATTTAAAGTTAGACCAACAAATGATTATTAGATGAAAAAATCACTCGGGCAATCTTGAAATTAATTGTTCAAACAATTTGATCGATTTTTCGGAAGCGGTTGTTCAATTAGTTATCGTCATCATCAGGCATCCTTGCCAATTTCCCCAACATTGATTGATGGAGTTGGGAAGGGGAGGTTAAGTGGAATTGGGCTTTCAATTCAGGTGGATGACAGGTTTGTAGTTTCTGAATCTAGGCCGATTAATCAACTGCAACATGATTAGCTTTAGGCGCTACATACGCCTCATAACCATAGGAGCTAGCCGCGATATAGCTAACAGAAAATTGGCTAGCTGCTTACTAGCGGCTAGGAAAACTACCGCTAGATCATCGGCTACAACTAATTTGCATGTCATTTAGTCAACCGCTACCTGCCCTACATCCAGTACCTCTAACCATACAGCTAGCCGCTAGCTAGCAGAAAAGTTGCTAGCGGCTGTAGCAGAGAAACTATAGCCCTCTACCTAGCCGCTACCAACCTCATTTTGCAGCATTTAGTCTACGCAGCTAGCCGCTCATCCGCCTCATATGACCATAGCTATATAGCAGCTAGCCGCTAGCTAGCGGAAAATTTGCTAGCGGCTGGCCAGCACCAAACTAGCCGCTACGTAGCTGCTACCAACTACTTTGTGCAGGTCATTTAGTCTACCGCTAGCTAGCTGCTCATCCGCCTCAAAACTATAGCAGTTGCAGGGCGGGATATGGCTAGCAGCTAGATAGGTAGCTGCTAGTACCCTGTTTTTCGGACTTAATGGGTGAGAAGTCGCCCAGAAATTATACTCCAAAATCTCCCAATTATGCAAATTAGGGCGCTCTTCAAGAGCCATTACTGCTTTAATGTAAAAGAGTGATATCCCTTTTTTGTATCCGGAGTAGGGTAGGTGTTGAAGGACCAATAAATGTTTGTTGGCTGGTTCCCAAAAATGAACATTTAATCCAAAATAACGTATCTCAATTTTCGGATGTGCTTGACTGCCTTTTTTTTGAGAGAATTTTCACTCTTTTGGATTGATTCCTCATTCCCTCTTTAAAGAGTGGATATTCACTCTCTAAAATTAAGGGAGTGAAATTATAAACTCTTGTTTTCGTAACCGCGTTTTACCAAGCGGATGGTACCACCCCTGTAAAATTTTCTCCGGCGCGGAGAATCATTTACGGCCGCGTCCTTTCCGGTCATTTAGCGAAAAAAAGTGAAGGTAGCATCCTCACTGGGTTAGGGTATGGGTATATTATAATGGAAATCAGATGACCATATCTAATCCACTGGTACAAAATGGTAGCATCAACATGCTTATACCGGTTTCCCGAGGGGGGTGTAACCACCCTGCCCTTGCCTTGGTAAACCTTTCTAACAACTTATCCTATAGTATCTCTAATGGGTTTTTTGATTATGAGTTCGGATAAGAACCCAACACACACAGATAAAACAGGTGTGGGGCTATTTTTGGCCTATTCTCGTTTTGGCGTTTGTTATGACAGTGTTGAGTTTGTTATAAAACGTTGAGAGTCGCCGAAATATTATTTATAAAACACCAGTACCCGGGGTTGGATATTGTTCCTTGTATTTAACACGTGAATACTCTGCACCTGGTTTTCACACCATTCATAACGTCGGAATGACTTTCCATTGAGAATCTGTTAAAGAAACAATTATAGCCTGTTTTCCACTAAAGTTTGGAAATTAACTCCGCTTGTTGTTTCTTTTGACTCATAACTCATCTAAACAACCACCGTTCAAAGGCACGCATGGATCAGTTGAAAGATTACAGCATCGAACAGATAAAGTTGGTCATCTGGTTTTGTGTCCTTTTCAATGCATTGATCAATTTGAACGTTTTCCCCTACGCAAATTACAAGGGTTTTTTCTACACTTTTAAGCAAACTACTACATTTATTATGTAACGAAATAGTCAGACTTTAAGTGGCATTTTCTTTTGATATGACATAGAGAGAAATCTGATTGTCATTCACAGGTTATACAAGAGACAATGGTGTGACATGTCTTCAATTTCAATTTAGTGGAAAATGGTCTTTCATACTCATATTGGCAAAAAAGCTAACAAAACAGTGTCAATTTTGAAATACCATAATTTGTGTAAATTCCGATGGTTTTAACCAATTTGATGTGTAACAAATTAAAGGTGCGTGATCCGATCTTTTTCCCTGATTTATCGTAGTATCGATTTTGAGATCAGATGAAGTCGTAATTTTTCTCATTGTCACCATGAACTTTGAGCACTCATTCCATTTCATTTTCCCAAAGATAGAAACACAAAAACGCCGTTGTAATGGTTTACCATCAATATTAGCGAATAGGACAAGGGCTTTGCAAATATGCATTATCGCTTCTACGCACCAAAACCGCAAGTTTTGTTCCACGGTACTTGATAGTGAACGTAATGTGCAAGTGCCACTCTCATTTAAGTTATATGGGAACATTGATCTTATAAATATTGTATGTCTTGAACAGCTGCAAGATGAATCCCAGGGACCGGTCAGAAATGGAGTCCCACCCTTTAAGACGCAATTGGTTCTTAAAAATTTTTTGGGGGTTAAAAACAAGGGGCCCCCCCATTTCCCCTATGTAATCAAGAAAGCGCAAAACTGCCTCCACCCACAACTTAAACGATTCACACCCAAACCATTCCATCGTAGATTTTCTCTTTCTTCTTCAATTCGTGCGGTTTGCAACACGTTTTTTTTTGCTTCTCTCAAAACCGTATAATGAATTATGATGAATCGCATTGTTATGTTGAAAGCGATAATATTGTGCTGTGATGCTGTCATTTCCGGAATATGTTCTTCGATTTGAGGCAAATTTTACCACTTGCATGCAGAGATTTGTTGGAATATCAGTAGTTAAAACTACAGTCGGTGATCAGAGTGCTTTTTCTGTGGATGGGATCATATGAGTCTATTATTCTGTAGTTCTCCGATATTGATAAACTCAAAGACATGTAAAATCACAAGACGAGTATTAAGATCAACATTGGTAGTGAAGAAGTACCGCCGAAATGAGTAAGTTCTCAGAGATTTAGTGATTACATTTTGGTGATAACGTGTAAGGATATATCTATTCGCAGAATACTGCTTCCTGGTCCACATTCGAATATTTCGCACAATGAAATAGTTTATTACTATTTAGAAGGGAAAAAAATGAAATATCTTCGTTCAGGTTGAGATGTGTATGTGTAATTTGGTATAGGAATAGAATTGTATCTCTTCGTTGATTTATTTCTAAATTGTTAACTCTGTTAATAAAAGCCATTTTGTGAGAACATGTTCTCAAATATTTGTATGTTCAATTTTTAAGCATAATCTGGGAAAGGTTTGGCATATCTCTGTCGTATGTTTTCATAAACTAAACTACGCACATAATTCTAGAGTATTTACTTTTTTACTTTGCTTGCCCCCGTTTTGTTTTGTTTATTGTTGTTTTGGGGTGGAAGGTTTTATGGGTTTATCAGACGAAACGAGATGGTGGTGATATTCTGTTCCCTATCAGTCCCACAGAGGACCGCAAAATAAAACGTATCCTTAAAATTCCAATTGATTCTTTTTTAATTCTATGAGTATTTGTCTCTGTTTCAGTTTCCAATAGATTGCAGTTTGTTAATTTCATTGTACAGATCGGTACACTTAATACAAAAGACGTTCTATAGCTTCGTAACGAAACGATTGCTGCTTTATGCTTTATTCGTTTGTGGTATTTGTTAGTTTGGAAGTAGGCTTTATAATCTATGAAAGGTTCACCATATAGTCTGATTTTTTATTCCTGTCATAAACTTCATTATAATTGTCGGAGTTATGTTTTCCATTTGAGGGGAGCTGTTGTTACTGAAATTTAAAAAAAGAAAAAACCTAAAAAATTAAAAAAAAAACATGTTATAAAAAATTAATTTTAAAAAAAAATCTTCTTGAAGAAGTTTTATGATTGCTCTTCAACTAAATGAATGTAATGTTTGATGATAATCATGATTGTATGCCTGCCCTGTATGGGAAAGATCAACCAATGCCAAGAAGCTTGATCCAGTGTTAAATGCCTCCTTCGGCTTATCAAAGGATGTATTCGCCCAACTCCAACGGGAAACTTATACATACTAGCAGGATTGCCCACCCGACATCCTTCGAAGTGTAACGAGCATGCAAGAGCATAGCTGCCAGGTATCTGATGTGAAGCACCCAATGTTCGGACAGAGACCTGCTAACCGCCTCAAATCCAGAGAAAGTTTTAAAGCAAAGCCCAACCCCCCTGAAACAGTCTCTGAGGAGTTTAATAGAGTCACCTTGTGGAAAGAAAGATTGCCATCAACCAAGTAACAATCTATTAGTAGGAACTGGTGAGCATCTTCAACCTGGAGCTTACTCGATGGGCTGAATGGCGATGTCTCAACAGATTGAGAACCGGAATCGGCCGAACTAAGGTTTCCTTGCAGAACAGTGGGGCTACCCGAAGCAGATCGGACACTAACCTGTGGTTGTGGAACAGCACAACAGACAATGGAACATTTCTTGGTCTGCCCACAATGCACAGGCAATGACTTTGCGGAATTCAGTGAAGCAGCCAGACGCAGTAACCATCTCTGGCTGGATCATATTTATGACCCACTGTGTTTGGATACAGTCGAATCGATTTTAATTTGAATTCGGAGTAAGAAGAAATTTAACCCTTCGTATCGCAACGAACAGTTTTGCAAAAAGCGGTTTGTGACCCTATGAAAATGCTTAAATGAACATCAATTTCCAGGCCAACCTGCATTTTTATTTTGCTCGTTTAAGACCTAATTTTAAAGCAAGTGAGGTTTTCCATACCAGTTTAGAGATTGATGCGATTGACAACTAACACGCAATAATGTAGGTTATTTTGGCTATATTCTCGTTTTGTGTTTCTTATGAGAGAGAGTTGAGTGTTATGAAAGTGATTGAAGAGGCGTCGAAATATACATAAACCAGTACAGAGGAGTGAACGTTGTTCATTTTCTTAACACGTGAATACTCTCCAGTGGCAGCCCCAGCGGGGGCAGGGGGGCAGATGCCCCCCCCCCCTCGGACAACTAAAATGGGGACGGAGAAGCTAAAAAATGGGGACGAGAAGAAGGGGAGAAGGGGAAAATATGGGTCTACCCGGCGAGCGAAGCGAGTCGGAAAAAAATGGGGAAACTTCTTGAGTCTTGCCCCCCGGAGGCTCAGGTCTGGTTACGCGCCTGAATACTCTGCACGACTTAGTTTTTTTTCTCATTAATAAGCAGCAATGGTCGTTTTGAGCACCTTCACAGCATATTAGCAATGTTTTCGGACCAAGGTTGCGTTAACAAGATGTAATTCTTTTGAATTACGCCGGACTCACACCTTAACAAAATACCGGGTCTGAATGCAAGCAATAGATTGTTGAAGAATTACAGCGAACACTAAATGAGGCACTTTTGGTTTTGGGGGTTTGCGTCTTTCGGGCTTTCTATCTCAGCCTTTACACACTTTTTTACAAGCCTGTATTAAATGAAAGAGCAAGGACTAGGCAACAAAAAATGTATATTCGAAAAATTTCAAATGGTTGACTTTGGCACACTACTGATCGAAAAAACATGCCGGATACGTTGTGCCAGGTGGTAATTCTCTTGAACAGAAGTCATCGGATGATTTTCTTTTTTCCCTTGGAAATATGAACAATGACACTTTATATTCAGGGTTTGAATTAGCTTTACGACCGAGACGCGGTTGATTTGAGGTCCATGGACGTTGATACGAAATTGTTGTGTGTGTAGCCTATCAAAGCCTACACATCTTCTGCAATTCATGAATTGTGAATTAATCTGGTGTGGGTGTGGGGGTGGTGTGATGGAAGGATGGTTGATTGAAGGTTAGAATTCGTCAAGCTGGATGAGATTTTTGCCCGAAATATGCTCCAGGAGTATATGGTCCAGGACAAAGTTCCTGCCAGCCTATGCTCATGGAGCATAACATAATCTGGAACAAATATTTCATATATGAATCCAGGAGCATATTGAATATGTTCCTGGGAGCATATTGAATGCACAATGCTCCAGGAGCATATGGCAAATATGCTCCTTGGAACAGTGGAGAAATATTTGGAGTCAAAATACTGCTGCAGGTGTATATTTAAATATAAAATAAAATTTGACTTGAATATTTTTCCAGATGATTATGCACTATGGTCCTAGACCATATGGATCATATGGTATGGCGATAATTTCGGTCCAATCTCATAGAAACATTCGTCAATGGTTAACAAATCATTAGGTTATTTTACGCAACGAGGTGTTTGGGAATGAGGAAAATGGGTAAAATGAAAGTTCAATATCTCAATAATAAAAGTTATCGTCACGTAGAAGCATTGTTAAACGTGCCTTATCCACGCCTTTGATACGCAATAATCACAAGTAATGTAAGTTTATGCATGCTATAAGGGATGTAGCTCGTCAGTATCTATTGATTACATGGAATAAACTTTTTGCCCATAACCAAAGTGACATTTGGAAGCATAAATTGTTGTCCAAGACTGCCGCGTGCTTGCTTTTGCACGTGTAAAAAATCAAAAAATGTGCTCGTATACACTTTCTCTCGGTGAACCTTTGAACAATTCTTACATAACACTTCAGGTTCTAAGGTATATGGTCTTTGTTAGTGTGTGGGGGCTCATAGGACCCCCTCTGGAAAAAAAACCCTTTGCATTGAACTTGTTACCAAAACTCTGGTCTTTGAAGGGTACAGAACACGACCACATAACAGGGAAAAAAGAAAAATTGGTTCCACCAATTCAAAATGGCAGGTCCAAAACCGATTTTTATAAAGTGCACCAAATTCTATGCAAAGCAATGAAAACTAATTTCCCAAAGGACGTTTTCCATCAAAACTTGGAATCATAATAGAGACGTACATACGTTCCAATTGTTGAAGTATTTTTTTTAATTATTCAGTTACCGATTAAACCAGTTTGATAGGCCTACCAAAACGCTTATTTTGATAATTAGAATAAAAACGCCATTTTGCCGATTTGATTTTGGTCCTCCAAAATATGTGTAACTGATACTTAGGCAATGCATAACATTTTGAGCAAAGGTAATTTAGCGTGGAGCGCGAAAAAAAACAAAATATTGCGTCAATGTACTCCTTATTCACATAAAGTTACAATTTGCCACTTTCTTTGAATCGTATTATTGTTGTGGTTTGGCCAGAAATCACAGAGAAACAAACAGAGTACGTTTCAAAAAGAAATTCGCCTCTGCTATTATTAAAAAACTACAAAAACTTCTCTTTTTGTAATAAAGAATAAAACTGTGTCAACCATAGTCAAGTTTTTTTTGGGTCCTTTTTTTTTCCTGGTAATTTAACACCAATTCTGCATATGAGTTTGTCATGGCCTTTTTTCTACATCTGAGGTTTTGAGTTTAAGAGGTCAAATTCACATATGAGTTTATTCCTGCCCAGCGACGATTTAGAGTTGTAAAATAACATGAAATTTGAACATACTTTGGTGCAAATATGTTTAAAAAAATTTTTATACATCTAATTGTTAAACTTTTTATACTTTTGTAACTTTTTACTAATATGCTTTGTGATACTTTATACATGCGCATTTTTATTGTTATGACGTCTCGTAGACGTCAAAGGTCAGAAATACCTTCAAACACAAATAAATGAGCCTTGTGCACAAGTGATCTAAATTTTATATAATAAAACAGTTTTAATGATCTTTAATTGATTTGGTTTTCAAGAATTTGGTATGTCCAAACAAATTACATAGTAAGATTACACACAATTTATAAGTTTTTATAATAATGGTAACAAGAATGTCCATAATGTCCACAAGAAGCGTTGCAGTTCAACGATGATATGTCCTCGCAGCGAAGACTCCAAAATGACAGCGAATAAGTTCACATTAAACTCCTCAGGTGGTAATTATACAGGGAGAAATCTTCTCAGTCCTGAAAGTAATCTTGTCCAGCAGTTGAAGACGACGGGGTTTTCCCTCCACGACACTAATATTCTGCAATACAGTCCAGGTATTCTACCACCATCAGTCTGTCGCTAATGTCCTCATTTAGGACCACAAACTGGAATCTCTTTTTGATTCCAAAACTGAAGCTCTTCTGGCTTAAAAGACGACAGCACACAGATCAGCTATTAAGCTCCGGCTGCATCCAATCTTATAAAATCCTATGGCAATATGTAAATATTATTGTAGATTAAAACTAGCTATAAATAATTATACTGTATAGCTCCAGAGCTCTGGTTTAGCTCCTGATTACAACTACTGGCGAATCAAAACTTTTGCAACTCTGCTATACCATCATTTCACAAAGTTCCCAAGTCTTTAAATAGACATTACCACAGCATCATGCATAACATAACCTTGCACTAGCTGACCAATTGGAACTCATATAAATTACCTCATCTGAATTGCATCACTTTACATATATAACTTTATGGGGAATTACCTAGATTCTGCAATGTTTTGATCTCAATGCATAAACAAGTGACTCAGTTTCTAAGTTAATTTGGGGAATTCCAATCACCTGTCTAGTTGTCAACAAAACAGGTGCATCTCTCAACACAGTACTAGGGGAATCCCCTTTCTCTTTTTTATAGTAAACAAAGTACTTTCCCGTGAGAAATCTTTTCTCAAATAAAATTGAGAAAATAATATTTGATCAAATGTTGAGGGTAATATAACAGTATACTTACAATTACTTACTTTAATTTGTATAAAGTTATAACAATAATTGACTGTGGTTCCTTAAACATTTTGTAACCAAGTACTTACTGTGTTACTGTCATTTTGACCAAACTTTTACATAGCCTTCTCTTTTTTGCGAACGTGTGCGCGCAAGAAGTGCTTAAGTTCATTTTGAGCATTTTAAGATACGAATTTTTTAATTTAACCGCTTAACGGGAGAGACACCTAACATTTTAAAATTTACTAACAAGTTTAATTCTGTAATTGTGTAGCTTGCCAATTGTTTCATTTAAAAACACTTACTACGAAATTACTTTAGCTGTTAATAACCCTAAACCCCTTTCCTTATTATTCTTACTGCAGGTTGAGCACACCAATAAACTGTTGGTGGTATCTGTCATGGTAGTTTTAGGCTGTTTCGCACTGGTTGCGTTGGCCCTCCGCATAGGGTAAGTAAATATATTACCGGCATAAAGTAATGTAAATGGCCTAGAGCTTCTGTTCCTCAGGACTCCATTTTGGGACCACTTCTTTTTTTTCGTCTTTTTTGACGATCTAGGAGATGAGATTGAAAATACTGTACCCTGATGACTCCAACCTGTTCTGCGAGATCAGATGTTGCAGAGCTGCGATAGCTGCAACCTTGAATAGGAACCTGGAAAGAATGGTGAACTCGGCAGACAAATGGAAAGTAACCTTTAAACCTTCCATGTGTCAAGTCCTGACCTGCTGTAGAATGAGGAAACAAACAATGTCAGATCCACTCTTTAGCAACACCAAACTGACAGAAAAGGATGAGTTGGAAATTTTAAGAGGTACTGTCGAAAAGAAACCCACCTTGACTTGTTACATTTCATACATCTTAACCAGACTCGGACAGAAGCTTGGATGGGGGTGGGGGGTGCTAAAAAAGGTGGCAAGGGGGGGGGGGCACAGTGTACAAGGTTTAAATACGAAATATCATGGAGTATGGATCATTGTGCTGGATAAGTGTTTTTCAACCTCACTAAAACTTCTGAAGTTCATCTAAAGCATAGCATTACGGATCAATGAGTGTAAAGCAGGCCATATTGGAACTAAACACCACAGCTTTTTTTTTTAATTCTATGCCGTGTTTAAAAAATGATTGCCTCTAACGATCTACTTCTTAGTAGTGTTTTGATGTATTATTAGACCAATACGTGCGATACCTCAATGGCTATTTTTTCGCCTATGCAGGAGATCATACAACCATTCCGATTTTCTTCCGTAAACATTTGCACTATACAAACGTAAATAGTTTCTGGGATCCTTTTTTTTTAAAAAAATAAGTTGCTTAAAAACACAACTGTGACATTCATTACGTCATGTGTAATGAATGACTAGTACAACTCTGTTTAATGCAAGACCAACGTAAGTGCAGACTGCGTTTTTTCAGGGGGTCTTGCACTGAAAAGGTGCAAATATATTTAATGCGAGACCAACGTAAGTGCCACTTACGTTGGTCTTTTCAGCACTTGAAACAAGAAAAAACAACGACTCGAAACAAACCTAAGTAGAACTTACGTTTTTCTGCATTAAGCGGAAAAGGCTCATTGCACATACGTTATCTTCTTTTTCTAATGAAAACTGTTTAATCACTTACATAACATACATGACTTATATTTTGAAAGGCGCCTTTTCACATAGATACAAAGCGCCTTTATGAGTAATACGACTGAAAGAGGTGAGTTTTGAGCATTGACTTAAACTTTTCAAAAGTACTGGCACTACGAATGGTGATAGGAATTTGGTTCCATAGCTTTGGTGCAGCACTATCTGCACACATAGTTTAAATTATGCACGAATACCTCATCTATCAAATTCACCAAAACCTCAATTTCGACAAAAAAAGTGTCACTTACGTTGGGCTTGCAATCAGCCAACGATATGAAACCTGCTTTATGAAAAAAGATGCTAAAACTCACCAAAAAAATAAATAAAAAACAAGACACAGAAATAAAATAATCAGATCACAAGGTTTGAGACCGCATTGTCAATTAATGTAATTCTTGGCCATTCGTTAACATAATATGTCATATATGCCTTAAGCAATAACAGCACAGGATATTTTGAGATTTTTGCACAGTTACATTTGTAATTGACTAGTAAACAATACTGTGAAATGGTAAGCTGAAAACCTCTCTATGTGTCGCTAAATAAGGAATTTTGTAATTAG